>VSMF01169940.1:0-94032 GCA_008750915.1 Microcebus jonahi
GAAATCCAGCATCTCTTCCTGGTAAGCGCGTTAGCTGGAAACAGAAGGGAATTTTCGTAACCCGATGAAATGACCCTCCAGCAAACCACAGCCGGCACCGTATGAAGGCTGAATCACTGGAGACGTCCCCACTAAGGCAGAGACCAGAAAGGATGCTCACTATCGCAGAAACTACTCAGAATTGTTCTAGAAGTTTTAAACCATAAAAGATAAGAATGTTTAAAAGCACCAGGAAGTACAACATTTCTCAAAGTGTGGTCCCTGAACCCTCAGGGTTAGCTAGTTAGTAGCACAAATTATGAGGCCCTACCCTATACCCCTGAATCAGAAACTCCGAGAGTGGGAAACAGCATTCTGTGTGCACAACCCCTCGTGCAATCAGTACTGTTGGTGTCCTCCTCCCCAGGTCTCCTGGGGGCCAGGGCCTTCCAACCCCCACCTGCTGTGAGTGTTGGATTCCAACAGTTGGCAGCGGCTGCTTTCTCCTGAGGACTGACCATAGCTGAAGGAAGTCAGCTTGGTCGGGAATGCCCGGAAGATTTAGCCCTCCATCCGGGAGAGCCTACAGCTAATGACTGACGGATACAGAACATGAAAGGTGGCCCTCCTGCTTCAAGTAGGCGTAATTATGATGCTAGTCACAATCCAGAAGGACCTTCTGGGCCATGGCTGAGGCCACTTCTGCCCAGCTTTCCCCTGCCCAGCCCTGCCGTCTCACTGTCCTACAGGTTTCACCTGGGAGCTCACTTCCCCGGAATCCGCTGGCCCAGGAATTCAGTCTCAGGGCTGGCTTCTAGAAAATCCAACCACACATAGAAAATAAAAGTATTAATTTTGAAATATCTAATTTTCCACTTAGAATTTTCAGAATAATTAATTGTGAGATTATTGTAATAATTCATACTTATATTGCACTTATTGTATGCTGGTTTCCTAATATGTATTAAGTCAGTTAATGTGCACAACTTCAAAGTAAACATATTATTATTACCCTAATTTTACAGATGAGGCAGCCAGGGCACAGAGAAGTTTAGCAATTTACACAATGCCATATAGCTAATGTTCCTTATCAATAGGATAAATGATAAAGTGCAAATATAATTTAAGAGTTTGCAAATAAGGAAACTGAAAACTGCTAGAAATTTAAAATGTAATAATTAATATTTTAATGAAAATAAAAGGTTGCCAAAGCATGGGCTCAGTTTTGCATACCTTTATTTATTTTTATAGATAACTGGCAGAAAAGGCAACACTCACCAAATACAGGTATCCAATCTTTCAATTATTGTTTTCTAAATTCAGACACTGAAGAGATTCAACCAATATTTTGGATTACCCTATTCTAGATGAATTCTCTCTACTTGCTATTCAAAACTCAGGATCAAAGAGGCTTGGAGAACACAGTTTTCTGCACCATCTGAACTTGCTATTAGAGTTCTCACTCTCCAACTGTAGAGCACAATAGATTGGATTTAGAAGAAAACTTGTATTCCATCACGTCTGCTCTGTCTTCACTATATTAGATAAGGTCCTTAGAGTAGCTTCGGCCATGGCAATGTGAGCAGAAGAGACCCTGGACAGCCACTGCCGGGCTGGGAATCCTTCAGTCTCACCCGTGCTGTGAGGTTGTGCCCAGGGAAAAACACATTGCCTTTGGTGCAGCCCCAAGACGATAGATAGGACCTTTGTCACCCTGGCTCTCCAGGCAGCCACCCAGAGAGGAGCCCAGGCCACCTTCAAAGGACATTGACATGAATAAGAAGCAAAAGCATTGCTCTGTGTAACCACGGAGATTTTGCAGTTAGTGTATTGCCATAGTGTAGCCTAACCTATCTTGACTAATACAATAATCTCAAATAAAAATCTCAAATAAGAAGGAAACAGTAAAAGAAGTAAACTGTTGAAAATTAGTCTTTATAGTTAGAGAAAAATAGTCTTCTTTCATATAATGCAAAAATCAAATCCTAATGTAATTACAATCGTCTCTCAGTGTCTGTAGGGGATTGGTTCCAAGCCCCTGCAGATACCCAAATCCAAAGTTCTTGATAAGATGGCATAGGATTTGCGAATAACTCATGCACATTCTCCCATTTTCTTTAAATCATCTCTAAACTACTTATAATACCTAATACCATGTAAGTGTTATGTAAATAGTTACACCACATTTTTATTTTTTATTATATTGTTATTTTTTAATTTTAAAAAATTTTCAAATATTTCTGATCTCTGGTTCACTGAATCTCCAAATTTGGAACCCATGGATATGGAGGCTTGACTGTATATAAAAAAATATTGAAAGAAAATACAGACGCCTATTTTAAGTAATACTTTGGTAAAGCAAACATTTTGATGCAAGGTACAAAGTATAGAGATTAAAGGAAAAGAATGACAAGCATTACTACACAAAAATGTAAAATTTTCTTATGAAGAAGGACACATTAAAGATTTAGGAAACAATTTTTCAGTTGCAAAAACACCTGTGTGCACGAACACACACACACACACACACACACACACACACACACACAAAGTGATGCCTATCCAAAGTAAGTTCAAAGAAATTCTAGATATCAAAAATGAGTAAACACCTAGTAAATTTAAACATTTAAAATAATAATGGATAAAGGATATAAATAGACATATCACAGACAACAAAATCCAAATGGGTTATAGGGATATTTAGAGAAGCCCATCTTTCTTATAATGACAATAAAATTTAATACAATATTATTTTCATTCTTTAAACTGGTAAAAAATGTTCAAAGAATAGTAATATATAAAGAGAGAATGTAAAAATCAGACTGTGTCATGAAGTGTTGCTACATGCAGAAAAGGCTTTTTGAGAACATTTTAATTGTACCAATCAATTAAAAAACTCTTTTGACTCATCAATTCCATCTCTAGGAACCTCTACCAAAGAAATATTTACTCATATGCATAAATATTTTAATGGTGTTCTTTGTAACATTATTTATAATAGTCCCCCAATTAGAAATATAATGTCATCCAAAAGGAATAATAAATGATATAGCACTCATATTAAATAATACTATGTAGGTAATTTAAAGATAAATGAATAAGACATGTTTACTGACATGGAAGAATGTCTCAGATATAATAAAGATGAAACATGCGAGTTGCAGGTAATGAGCATAGAACAATTCCTTTTCCATAAAAAGAATACATGTATTAGTTATCATTTGTTACCTCTAGGAATACAATGATGCTATCTAAATACTATGTTCTATTTATTCTTGAATTTATTAAAATAAGACTGTGTCAGTTAAAATATCAAATAAAAATGTGTATGTAGAGCAATTGAATGCATTGAAAATAATCGAATCAATTGAATGGGTATATATCCTTTCTTACTTTTGCCAAACTCTAGTCGTTATCACTTCTCAATTTTGCAATATTTTTTCACAATAATATTTACATAGTAGTTTTCTTTAAATTGACTCACTTTTATTCTCAAATTTATTTGTATAAGTTTATGACATTGTACAAATGAAAGACAACTACGATGCTACATGCAAAAAGAGTCATTCAATTTAAAAGAAGATTGTGCAACTATTGCAATACATTATATAAAGCAAGTATAATAAATCTAAACATTTTTAAATGAATGCCTGAACGTTTCTCAGTGAGGAGGGAGAGGTTTGTGATCAGCCAGATAAAGTATATATGCAGCTGTACACTTGTGGACCCTATGTCAATAAGATAATTTAATTTCTTTAGTTTTAACTGATTGGCACCAAGTTATCTTATTTACCCTGGTTAGAAAGGGTCAAATATCTTCTCTGACACTGTTAAATACTGAGGTTTAGTTGTTATTCTAAAAGAATTGAGTTGTCTAATAAACTTTTACTTCAGGAAGACTTCTGCAACAATCTGCAGAATCAGGTCTACTACTGAGTGTGTCTGTTTACCTGTTTGCATGGCAATATCCCAAAAGGGTGGAAAGAGCATCGCCTAATCTAAGACTCATTGGCTGTTGTCATCTGACTTGGGGAAATACCCACAAATACCATGTATTAAGTCTCCACTGTCTTTTCATGATGTTCCAAATAGTTTCCAGATACCTTATATGAGTTTATAACCAAGTTGATCAGCAGTAGTATTTTAGATATTTGACTGAATGGGTGAATTTCATCAAAAGACTCACTCCCAGGGTCTAAGTACATTTATCTGGTGAACAATTATAACAATTACTTGCTCCAAAGAATCTGATGAACAGTCTGCACACATTATCTCATTTAATTCCCATTATTACTCTAAGTGACTGGGGTTCCCATGACACAGTTAAGAATTTGAGGTTCAAGGAAGTGAAATGCCCTGCCTAGGGTCACATAGGTAGGAAGCTGTTTGAACCTCAGAATGCTGAATTCCAGACCTGTCCTCTTAACTTCTGCATTGGAATTAGAGGCTGCAGCTAAAACCCTGGAGTCCTCAGAACAACCTGTCCCCACTAAGGGGCCTATACTTGGGGATGGGACCCGGCTCAGGCACCAGGCCCTGTGACAAGTGCAGAGGAGGGGACCCCTGGCACTGGTTCAGGTGCCTGTGAGGCCATGGGTGTGTGTCTTTGCGTGCGTACATGTGCACCCACAGGCACGTGCTAGTTAAATGTCCCCATCAGAAGCCCGGTGGCTGGAAAGCTACCTGTGAGGCCGCTGCCTGCCGCTCCCCGATCCTGCACTTCCTCACCCTCCACCCTTCCTTGCAGCCCCAGCTCCGCCCCACCTCTCGCATCACATTTGTAATGAAAGTCCTCCTGGGATTGCCATGGCAAACACATTGCACTTTTCAAATGCTCACCTAGATTAAGAACGAAACACTCTGATGCCCAGACTTCCGGGTGGATGGATTATTTAGGTTTGTTTCACAAGTTTATGATGGACTTTTATGCATTTATACTGCAACGGCCTCTTTGACCTTCACTGGAATCACCCATCCCAGTGGGCGATTCACGTGCTCCAACTCCCCTGTGTGAGTTTGAATTACTCTCTCGCACCCTGTGCCCCCCCCTGCAGGACCCCAGATTCTGCCCACCGTTGCAGGTTCTGACGCCAGAGATCCAGTCGAGGAAGGACTCTGGGGAAGGTGGGTTGACACGTGTGACCTTGCTTCCTCCCTGCTGTGCCACCAGCCACCAGAGCGCTCCAGCCCCAGCCCAGACTCCAAGCTGAGAAGCAGCTTCCTGCTCTGATCTGCTGTTTAATGGTGCCATGTGGTCTTTAAAAGGCTTTTTTCTCTTTCTTTCTTTCTTTTTTTTTGAGCAGTCAAGATGAAATTGGCTTATGGTCAGCAACTCGTTTTCTTTTCCCTCCTCTGAGGTAGAATAGCCAAAAAGGATTTTGTTTTGTTCCATTTTGCCTGCAAAGCTATGGGTAGCCAAATAGGACTACAAATTATCTACATTGTTTTTATGAAGAAAAATATATTTATTTTCCTAGCACTTGGAAACGTCGCTTGCTAGGGCCAGGAAGCTGATGTCCCCCAATTTCTGTCCCCTCTTGCCCTAATTGGAGAGATCTGAGCACACCAGAGGATGTTTGTGGCTAAATTGGGGTATTATGAGAATAGTTCACAAAGCAAGTGGAAAGCTATATATAAAAATGATATTTACTTCTCATTTTAAATGAAGCCTAAGACAAAAGGCATATAGGTAAACACAGCTGCAACATTTTTAGGCATATAATCAAATGCAAAAATAATATTGGAAAACTATGCTAATTATTGTAATTAAATTGTGAACAGTATTGATAGAAAAAAATATCTTTAAAACATATAAAATCAAAATGGAGTTTATCACATTATGGGAGTTGGCCGTACTATACACCACGTGCCTAGATGGGTGAACCGTTTTGCCAACTCCCGGCCACTCCCCAGCGGTGGAGCAGGATGGGGTGGGCTGAGGGCCACAGAGAAGGACTCCACCCCCAGCCACATCTTGGCCCCGTTTCCAGTTTTGGGGAAGTAAGTTTGGCTGACCCAGCTCCCTAAAGTTGGTAGAGAAGATGGAAAGAGCCTAGACTTGGGAGTCAAGTTGGTCTGGGTGTGAAGCCTGGCCCACTGCCCCTCACCAGTGAGAGTCTGGTCTCCACGTCCCTGTCCACAGCAGGGGACAAGGGTCTTGAGATCCTTGGAAACCCGAATTCCTATTTGACAAAAGCGTTGTCTTGTGCAAAAGGAAACGTGCCTAAAACATGTTGTTTTTCCTACGTTGTTATTCCATGGGCGTGAAGTTCTCCTTTTCTTTGCTCCTAAGTGCCTGGGAGTTGGAGGAATAGTTGGGCAAACCTGACTCAGCCTAAAGCCCTCCCCGAAATCTGGAAGACTCTGTCCTTGTCTGCCCTTGTCCTCCTGGGTTCCCGTGTCCATGAGACACTGTCCCCCCAAGAGAGGTTCTAAACCAGTGTCTGACTCTTGCTCTGTCTGCCACGCTCCCCGGCAGTGTCCTTCCGGGTGTGGAGGGAAACTGGCCACCCACACAGAGGTTAGCCGGAGCCATTTCTCCTGGTGACTTTGCATCCTCCCAGAAAAAATGCTTCTTCAAGTTTTCCAGTCAACTCCGCTCACTGCAAAGGTTGCTGGAGGAGACACTCTGGAGTCTTCCCCATCTGTTGCTTCGTGGCAGTGTTTGTGCAGGATCTGGGCTCCCTGCCGAGCCCGCTTCCATCCTGAGCCGTGTGTTTCCTGTGCACGTTCTCACTCCACACATTAACCCCCTTTTCAGCTTTCACTGAAGTCTTATCTCGCACTTGATGAGCAATTTTTTCACTGGCTGGATCAGTGACAACAGTTTCTCAAATGTCTTTTTCTCATTTCTGTAGGGAGAAATTGGTGAACTTGTTCATTCCTCAGATCTGAGCCGCTGCTGAATGCATTTCTCTCTTTCATTTACTCACTTTTACTTGCTGGCGAAGAACCCCGAGAGCCTTCGCTTGCGTCGCTTTTTCTTCATTTTCATCATCTGCACTAGCAGTTGGCCTTTTCTTTTTCAGGGGAAACGGACAATCATTTCATAAAGAAACTAAATTTTTAGTAACTGAATACAAATCGTTGCACATAGAGACCATCCGAGCCAGGCAGAAGCGAAGCTGATCGGGTTGCCTCAAACTCGGAGCCGCGCTGGAGGGAGCAGACAGATACTCACCTGAGCACAATGTCACGGTGTCTGCCAAGGGTCAGGTGAGGGTGGCGGACCCGGATGGACCCATTCAACTCCAAACCTCAAGCTCCCCCGTAACACGCTTCAACTCACATACGCAGAGCAGCCTCAGATAACTCACCTGCAAAATGCGAATCAGTAATAAGGACATCTCACAGCACTGTGAGGGTAAATGAAGTACCATTTGGGAAAAATGTATGAAACTCTGTGCCTGTCCTTCTGCAGAAATTCCATTTTAGAATGCCCGACCCACTCACCATGCCACCTGCCTAGGTGAATTCCAGGTTTAAGGGCTAGAACTGAATCTGTGTGGTGAAAATCTAATGGGAAGCGAGTGTGCAAAGATGTGCAAACCTTTATAAAATAAATGTTTTGTCACCCATTTATATGAGTATATAGATAGAATAGAATAGAATAAATGTAATAGATATATTATATCTATATATTATAGATATAATATATAGATATAACATATTATATCTATAATATATAGATATAAAAGATATATAGATATAATAGAATAAAATGTTAAGCTTGCACATTGTTGGTGGAAATGCAAAATGGCTCATGTTCTGTGAAAAGCAGTATGGTGGTTCCCCAAAACCTTAAACATAGAATGACCATATGATCCAGCAATTCCTCTTCTGGGTATGTACCCAACAGAATGTCCCAAACAGAAAGTGGGGACATGAGAAGACCTTTGTGCACCAATATTCATAGCAGCACTGCTCACAACAGCCAAAAGATGGTAACAACCCAAGTGCCCATCAACAGACAAACGAATAAAGAAGAGGTGATATGTACACACAAAGGGATATAGTATCAGCCTTAAGAAAGAATGAAATTTTGATGCTTGCTACAACACAGGTAAACCTTGAAGACATTACAGAAAGTAAAACAGGCTACACACAAAAGGATAAATATTGTGTGATTCCATTTGAGTGAGGTACATAGAATAGTCAGATTCACAGAGACAGAAAGTAAGATTGAGGTTGCCGGGGCAGAGGGGAGGGGAATGGGGAGTGATTGTTTAATGGGGAGAGAATTTCATTTTGGAAGATGAAAAATCCTAGATAGGGGTGGTGGTGGTGGTGGTGGTGGTTATAACAGCACAACAATAATGACAATGAACTGTACACTTAAAATGATTAAGATGGCAAGTTTTTTGTATATTTTACCACAATAAAAAAATAAAATATTAAATGTACCTGCAACAAACAAATCAATGCTAATGTCATGCTGCGCATCTTAGATAAGAAATAATGTGTTTTACAAATTAATTTTCTTTTATCATCTTTTTTCTCCAGACAGTCTTTTTTTGCACTATCATTAAGGTAGCTGCTATTCATGTGGCTTCGCTGTGGATCATAGACAGGCGAGGGACCATTTATTTTACCTTTATCTGGGCCTTCACCAAAATGATCAATGAATTTCTGGTCTGACGTCCAAGAATGTTTCTCCTTTTGCCTCCTGGGCCGTGCCATGGTTTCCAACAAGCAAAATTCCATGGACTTGTGAGATAGGAAAAGGTTTGTTAGTATTTTTCACCATTTTCCTAGACTTTTACTACCTTTCTTCACATAAACTCACATTGGAGCCCCGGCCGCCAGTTTCCTGTGGGTTGCCAGCTCCTGGCCAGCCAGCCGTTTGGAGGCAGGTCTCGGCTGCCTTCACCGCTCCTTCCTCCTTCCTCTCTCTCAAGACCTCATGGCAAAAGTCACCTTTTTTTCTGTCACCAATTCTACTTCTCTTATCTATGGATGCTCCCACTTCCATCTTTTTGGCGAGTGCCCCAACAGTAATGATCTGTAGCTCTGATAACCAGGAGCCCAAACATTCCAGCTGAGTTCAGGCTCTTTTTCCCATTAAGGAAATGGATGGTAAGGGACGGCGAATTGTCATGACAGCAGGTGTCCCACGAATGTGTGTTGATTGAGGTTCAAACTGTTTTAAGGAAAAAAGACAAGGCATCATTCTGAGGTTTAACTGAAGAGGCCTTGTCCCTAAGCTCCACCGAAACACGAGGAGTAGTGTAGCCCAGGGCTTAAGAGCATTGCCTTTGGATTCAGCTGCAGCTGGAATAGAACCCAACCTTAAGCATGATCTTGGGAACATTACCCAAGGATACTACAATTTAGAGTCTTCTTCCTGGGGACAATACCGGTAAAGTGAAAGCAGACTTGCAAAGTGGTAGGTATGTATTTATTCATTTTGCACATAGTAGTTATTACACTCATGATAATAAAATGGAAAATTGTATTTCTCTATGTTTTATTTTATTACCAGATATATAGTTTACCCTGCATTTTACTCCTTTATAAAGAATATTGGCAAACCATAGAAAAATACATTACCACTAGTCAAGATTGGTTGCTTGTGGAGCTAAAGATACAGTATGCAATTGGTGTTCCCTGAGCCCTCATGCTAAAGAGTTCAGAGTTGACTGAGGCAGGTGCATAAGATTATGCAAAGAGTCTGCATCCCAGGTTTCTATCACCTCTGGGGGCCACCATATTCCCTGCTGCAGTCTTTAATTACAAATCAATGAGTATGAATGGATGTATGTTTATGGCCACTATGTCGGAGCAAATGGGTCCTTTGAACAACAAATCCCAGCGAGTAGCTCCAGACCTCTCAGTGGGCATCCTTGGCCCCATGAGCAATGTGAATGCGAGTAGTGGGGAGAGCAGTAGGTTTCCCCTCTTTCATCCCTTTAATAATAAGTATCTCTAACGAAGTAGGCTCTCATTGCTCATTATTGCAAGATCAATTCTGGGCTGAAGTACAGGGTACGGAAAATAATACGAGGCCTGATTCTCTTTGCAGAAAGCTACGAGCTTTGCCTTGGAGCCGGAGATTTTAAAAGATTTGTCCTCGACTGTACCCATAGTGAATGTGTGGACCGAGTTGGGAGCATGAGTGTTTTCCCATCAATCAGGCCCTTTTTATCAGTTCAGTAGCATCTGCAGATCCGGTCCCATGGGATAAATAATCCGAGTTCAGTGAATGTCTAAGCAGCGTATGGAGCGGCTTGAACTTGGTTGTACGCAATAAGAAAAGACGTTGGTTTTTTTTTTTTCTCCACTTGCTGCCTTCAAACCTGCTTTGAAGCAACACCCTTCCTGTTCACTTTTACAGGTACCTCCTGCTCCCATGACCGGCTGCACGAGGGGCAGAGAAAGGGGGAGGGAGGACTTCAGAAAATGTACGGAAGACTTACTGGATTCGATTTGTTGTGATACGATGACCGGAGGCCTGTCTTATGATTGACATTTAAGTGCTGGGGTTTTCCTTGGGGGCAGATACGTGAGTTTTTCAGAAGTCGTGTGCCATGTGAGCACTGCAGGCTCCCCGGACCCAAGTGAGGTGACCACCCCTCCCCTCCATCGCCTGCCTGGCCCCATCGCAGCTCCTGCACCCAGCAGGCTGGCCCCGGCCACACAGTGCCGGCCGCTGTCGCTCTGGGTCTCTTTGAAGCAGCTGGAACTTAGCGACTTCCGCCAGCATCCGCTAGCCCAGGGGAAACCCCGTGTCACTGCCAAGGCCACCATGTGTTTCCTCTTCCCCGTCCACCAGCTTCTCCCTCCTCCTTCCTCCTACTAGCTGGAGTGGAGGGTGAGGCTAATGTGTCAGGTGAGCCCTTTTGTCTTCAGTCCAACAAGGGTAAATCTAGTACCTTCCTTTGGATGTGGAAATGAACAATTGCTTCTTCTCTCTTTGAGCACTGGGCAATGATATCTAGACTAGTAAAATCCTGTTTAGTATATTCGTTAAAAAAATCGGAATAGTCTTTCCGTGAATGTGTGGTGAAGGGACAATTGAATAAATGAAGATATTTTCATGGAAGGAAAAACTTCCTGTGCATATACTTGGTTCCAAAGTATACCAAAAGCTTGTTAATGGCATAAAAAGCACTGCATCACATAATCCTTTTTATCAGATAAATGCACATTGACAGTGATTCAAACTCTATCAAATTGTTTATATATTCCAATAATATATATCTTGCCTTTCCACTTTGATTTGGTCATTGTCAATATTCTGAAAATATGTGTCAATAATGGGATAAAATTATTGTACCGAGAGTTAAAATAAGTAACATGAGCAGGAGGATACAGTAGCGTGTAAACACAGGTTTAGAGTTCTTGGAGAAGGTGGGGGGAGAAAAGATCACTAACATTTATTGATCACCTAACATGGTCGTTGCTATATGACATCTTCCTTATCCCTTGCAAGACAGCAAGGTGGCTAAATCATGCTTGCAAAATCCTGGGCTGTAAGAAATTAAATATATGTGACTATGAGCACATGGCTAGTAAATGACAGATGGGTTCAAACTCAAATATGTTTCAAAAGTCCCTTTCGTTCCGTCTCGGTTCTCTCGTGGTGAGAGCTCATGCTTTTGCGTGCTCTGGTGTTAAATTGCTCCTTTGGATTTGTTGCTCACTGAACTAGTTTTCTGAGAAGAATACACAAAATGAATATTTTCCCACTTAACTGTGAGTTCCATGAGAACAAGAAGCACACCTTTCATAGGTCTCTGACCCCTGTGCTTAGTGCAGTGCCTACTACTCGGCACAGTGAGTGCTCTATGCAGTTAAATGAATTAATAAACAGTATGTGCTGAGGCTCAGTGATACCCAAGAAAGAGCAGGAAATATACAAGTGAAAACCTTGAGTTTGATCGTCTAAAGACAAGTCTTAGGAAATGCCCATATTTTTAAATTAAAAAAACCTGAAATTTGACACCTTTATTCCTTTGTGAAATATATCAGTGCAAAAAGGAGAGAGAGAGAAAGGGAGAGCATTTCATTTGAGAATAGTTTCCCTTTATAAAACAGGGATGAGCAGATTGCGGCAGCTGAATGGAACATCCTGGCAGACTGCATTAGGAGAATGATAACGTGAGAATCAATGTTTAAAACATTCCCTTAAAAATCAACTCTCAGAATTAAAAAAAAATACAATCTCTGAGAAATGCCTGAAATATTTGAAAGGTAGGAACAGGAATCAACAATTGCCTTCATCTTATTCAAATCTCTCATTCGCTAATTGTTACTGGCCTGGCTCACAACGATTTCTAGAAAAAGTTAATTAACCTTAAATATCAGAGGGACAGGCTCTCTTGAAACTTTTTAAAAAATTTTTCTGGAAATCCTGTCATTTTATAATATTAATCTGGATACCAGCAAGCACACTCAAAAGATGATGTGATTCTGTGCCTGAAACAGTAGAATAGAAAGGTAGGGTCACTTTACCAAGGAGGGACAACAATACCAGCCTCTCTTTCCATCCCTGCTTTTGTTGTGCAAAAAGGAATCTTTTCTACTCCCCAACAAAACAATGCTGGGGTCTGTTCAGGGGTTCGTGGGCATGCTGATTTTGATACAGAAATAAATATTCTTACACTTGGGATTGCACGGGGCAGGGGGCTGTATTTCTTACAGTCCAGCGCAAAATCTTTTTAAGATTAGACTTAGTAGGAATTCTATCATCCCTGCTCTTCTCCTGTTTCTCAAATTGCTTTGGACTCGATATCACCCCCCATCAACAGGCAGGATTTTATAAGCAGAAACTCTAACTGCCTGTCTACATGTCTCCAAGCTGGCTTCCTCTCTCAGTTACCCTGCTTAGATAGAAATTTCAGATAGAACCTTTGAAATTCTGCGTTTAGTTTTCCATTCTAGAATGCTGAGCTGGCCCACTTTAAATCCATCCCTCAGTCAGCAATACTCCCACCTGGCTTGTGACCTGGGTTGAAAAGGAACTGCCCTCACTCACCCACACAAGCATCTGCTTCTATGCCTTGCTCCTGAGAGGGCTTTGAGGCTGATTTTTAATACAATAATGATGGTAATGGTGTTGATAATAGTAATAATAATATTAATAGGTACAGGGTACTGTGAACTAAAATAAAATCTTAAAGCTCACCCCACACCAGCTGATTGAATGGAACCCCTCTTGGCCAAAGGAATATCCTAAAACTAAATTGCCTGCCATGAGGAGGGAGGTCAGACAGGCCTCATCATGCCCCCTCCCTTCTGGGGGACATCCTTTATAACACATTAAAAGGCCTAAGAGTATGCAAGACAAACCTGCAGGTCCTCAAGTTACACCACAAATCTGGTGGCTAGTCTCTGATAAACAGCTCCTATGTTAAAACATTGCAAGCCTTTAGACAAAACTTCATGTCTTTAACCAATGACAAGTCAAAGAAACTTTAAACCCACCTATAACCTGTAAGCCCCCACTTTGAGGTGTCCCACTTTTTCGGGCCAAACCAATGTATGCCTCCCACATATTGATCTGTGACTTTACCTGTAACCCCTGTTTCCCTGAAATGTATAAAACCAAACTGTAACCCAGCCACACTGAGTCCACTTGCTCAAGGCTTCTTGGGCACGGCTCCGGGTCATAGTCCTCAAATTCGGCTCAGAGTAAATCTCTTTACAATTATTTTACAGAGTTTGGCTTTTTTTACATTGCCGCTACATTGCAGATCAAGGTGGTTGTAGCAATAAGAACATTCATCATGCACATAACAAGACATCCAGAGAGAAGAGTTCCAGGCTTGACCTGCTCTCCTGCCCAGCCATGTCTCCGAGAACTCAGGTTCTTTCCTTCTCTCTGCTCTGCATCTTCGGTGTGCTGATTTTTGTCCTGGAGCACACTTCCTTTGTGATCACAGGACAGCTGCAGCTGCACACATCCTTATACAACACACAGAGGCAGGAGAGGCAAGGTCTTTCCTTGGCCTCCATTTTTTTAAATGAAGGAAATGTCCCCCCAGCCCCCGCCTGACATGCCTTCAGTGTCCTTGGCTGGTGTGGCCAGCGCCTGTGCACGACTCAGCCAAGCAGCGGGGAGAAGACGATGCTCCTTAGGATGGACTTGGTCGGATCATGACACACCCCACGAAACTAGGCCACTGTCCTGGAGCACAGGCGAAAGGAGGACGTCAACAAACACAGCAGCCTCTGCAAGAAAGAAGGAAGGGCCAGGGAGTGGACCCAGATGCTACAGGTCTGCTGTCATAGAATTAAGCTTCATTTCCATTTTGTGATGAAGCCTAAAGCCCTTGAACAGAAATTAACCCCTTAAGAGTGGTGCCTCATTGAGTGAATGAGCAAATATTTTTCAGTATGTATGGAATGCAAGGCGCTCTGCAAGTCAGGGGGGAAAATAGAATCAACTATAAATTATATTGAACATGTTTCAATTCACTCATTTCTTCATTCGTTTGCTCAATGAATATCTATTTATCTGGTAAATAGTCTCCTTATTACTATTGTTAAATGATGAGATATTTCCTGCCCTACAGGGTCTTATCATCCAGTTAGGTAAACAAGACATTAATATCCTCGTTTAAAAGGGTGTTTAAAAATGGTTTACATAGTTAAGTATCGAGGCATGCTGTGGCTGGCTCATACAGGCTTAAGAGAGATAACTGTATGCATTTCTTTCCAAATGCATGGGAGCTTGAATTGGTAGCTTGAAATCAGTTATAATAGGAAGAGTTATATCTTCAAAATTGGGAAATGATACAAATCAGAACACACACACACACACACAGACACCACCACAGCTATTGCTAAACATTAACCAACACACCATTGGGTATGTGACAACAAAAATTAAAGGATAAATCATGCACTGTAATACTCAAATGAGAAACAGAAACTATAGGAATAAGAAAAAAGCCCAGCATCGGGTGTCCGGCAGGTGGGCGGTAGGAGGGGATGGGTATATACACACCTAATGGGTGCAGTGCTCACCATTTGGGGGATGGACACACTTGGAGCTCTGACTCAGGTGGGGCAAAGACAATATATATAACCTAAATATTTGTATCCCTGTAATATGCTGAAATAAAAAATTAAAAGTTAATAAAATAGTACAGCTACCTTTGACCCCAATGCACAATAGGTGGTCAGGAAAGGTTTGGTAGAGGGGCCAATTTAGGAACCAGGGGGACATGAGCTACCGAAAGAATCTTTGGGGAGAAGAGGTGGGGGTTGAGCTGGACCCCACAGAATGGGTGGGATTCGAACAGTCGGAGAAGTGGGGGCAGGCTGCCCAGGGAGAAGAGCATGGGTACAAATCTCGAGGCAGAGAAGGGTCTTATGAGAACAGCTACTGGCAGGAGTGCAGCGTGTGCCTGCAGAGTGAGGTCGCAGCTGGGTGCTCCCCACAAGGGCAGGGGTGTGCAAGTCACGATGCTAAAGCTTGGAGAGGCCGAGACGGACAAGACATTTCCGTAGAGGCAGTTTATTCAAGGCCCCTGTTCCAAGTTTGAAAGTTTGGGCCATCCCAGTTGGTCTCTTTGTTGTGCTGGTCACTAAATAGCATGGCATCATTTTTCACGGAAGGTGTGTTGTAACTCTGCATTTTAGCTTATGGATGTGTCGGTTACTTAGCTCGTTGTTACCTGGTTCTAGTACTGAGATACGGGATTGGCAATTTACCTAAGCCTGGGGTCCTGGACAAGAGAAAGAGTAGAGAAATCTCCTCATGCTTTTGTGTCCTGGGAAAGGCTTTTTGCAAAGAAACGCCCTTCCTCATGTGACTTAGAAAAGACACCCGATGCCTGTTTGTCTGCCTGTGACAAGGCCAGACATAGACACACCAAATTCCCACTCGTTGTCTCATAAATAATCGACTGCACTGATTGTACCCATTGAGCAATCCGGACAAAGTACCTGCTCACTTGCCTTCACCGGAAATAGCTAAGCTTCTCTTTGCACCACGGGATCCTGAATTTGGCCCACCCTTCAGCATTGGAACCAGAGCAATCCGGCCTTAACAGCCCTCTAAGATCTGCCTGGCCTTGGGCAACGCGTCCACTATCCCCTCCCGCCACCCGTGCCTGCCTGGCCCTGCTGAGCTCGCTTAGTGTCAGCGTCTTCCCCCATCAGAGGCAGGCCAGAGCAAAGGAAAAACTCACGTAAACAAAGAAGTCTAGAAAGTGTTTAGATGTGACTTCTGAAGGACCTTACTTTTCTGACCAGCTTTGACAACTGTAAGAAACATGGGCTGAGAATCTTTGAGAACTGGTTCATTAATTTGACATTCTTCCACAGCAAATAGAAACAACAACAAAAAAATTAGCATCATTATCAGATAATGAATATATTTGTATTGCAAGAAGAAGTGTGCATTGGCTCCACAGGTACAATATAGTCTATAATTTTAGAATCATCAGTTGGGACCTCACTACGTATAAAAGAATGATATCAGAAACAGTACTAGAGTGGGTGGGCCGAAATTTACCTTTTAGAACTGTATTGATTAAAAGGCTTATAAGAGCTTGTGATATTTTAATGGGCAGGTTTGCAGCACGTTAAAATACTCATGTAAGTAAAAATGATGTACATTTGGCAAAACTATTCTGCTCAAACTATGAATATTAACCTGGGTGCTTCTACTAGAATACAGTTTCTTAGATCAGTTTAAGTAACTTCATTTCTTTGAAATTAATAACACAAAGGAAAGGAAGAAACAGACAGAAAACTTGTAGGAGATCTGAGATTGTAGGGCCTTCTCCCTCCTTCCCTCTATCACTTTTATCTGTAATTTGCTTAAATTTTTTAATTAACAGAGACTCTCTTACCTCTAAATCCCCACCTACATGGTGATATTTGATTAGATATTGAAATAATTAAACTGTGTCCATGACTCATCGTGGACAGTGATAGGAGCCGGTCGGTCCCCAGGCAGGCTCCC
This sequence comes from Microcebus jonahi, assembly GCA_008750915.1. NCBI lineage: Eukaryota > Metazoa > Chordata > Mammalia > Primates > Cheirogaleidae > Microcebus > Microcebus jonahi. The sequence goes on from VSMF01169940.1 coordinate 16,898, forward strand.
CGTCCGTCTCTGCCAGCCACACCGTGGTTGCCGTTTCACGTGGCTAAGTATTAAACACACATTGTTTTCACTGTAGTTTTCCTACACTCAGAGAACTCAGAGAAAAGAGCCAACTTCTTCCCAGTCACCTAGCTCAATACCAAGAGAGTGTAGAATACATTTCAAATCAGCCATTCCTCCTGTCCACTTTTCTAGCCACTAAAGTTGCATGTTTTACATTCAGCCGGGTTACCAAGAGTAGTATGACATATTCTTCGGTGGCTAATAAAGAAAATAAATGAAATAATATGTCTTTTATATCAATAAAACCTAAGTCCTAAAGTATCAATAAGGTAGGGTGCCAGGGTTAGCAAATAAAAATACAGAGCAAATAAAAATACAAATAAAATACCCAGTTGAATTTGAATTATTTCCAATCGTCTATGCCTGCGTACACTGAGATAAAAGAAAAATATTGCACGAAACAATGAATGCTAAAACATTATTTGTTGTTAATCTGAGATGAATTATGTTTCTAAATTTTATACTCTAACTATCTTTATTCCATATGACTTGGCTCTCCTTAATAGTGCCTTGCTTTATGGGACTTCCTTACACAATCCCCTGGAATCTCTGTTCCATGTGCACCACAACACCAGCTTCCACATCTAACTTACCCTCTTCTTTCTCCATTGAAAATTATGTATTAGCATTATGGACCAGTTTACTGAATATATATTGACACTCCGAGAATTGCTCTTCCAGTTTGATTTGTTCAAGTATACGATACCATATTTCATGGAATAACTTGTTTTTTCCACTCTTCAGGATTATATTGACTGTCCTGATCAGCTTCTTAAAATATTTACTGGCTTAAAAAAAAAAAAGTGTTGTCATTAAATTGTGTCCCTTTCTTCACCACTACACCCAAGTTTCTGCAAAATGTTGCTATTGTTTCTGAAATCTCATCTGGGTTTTTACTCCTAATAGCTTTATAAGGAAGGCTCTTCCATGAGAAACAAATATCACACCAGCAAAGGAAATTTGTTCTTCCTTGTCACTGCTTCTCCCCGCCATTTGCCATTATAGGATATTATATCTTTAATAATCTCTGGAACAGTAAATGGGATTACTATATTTTTTAATCATGGAAGTAGATTTTGACCTGGCACTTAAAGTTTGTTTGAAGTTTTGGGATCAGAAAGTGCTTCCGAATGGTAGAGGTACATTCAAAAAGTCTGTGCTCAGAGAGGTATGATTGGCATACAATACAGAAGGCCAACCCAAGGTCTGCTGCCACTCATTTATCTGTTTCATTCGAATTTCCCTTAAACAAAAAAATGTGTTACTTTATCACTTTTATCACTGCTTGAGGACATCACACATCTTGTGTGCTCAGCTATTAGCATTTGCAGGCTCCTATCTTACTTTCTGCCATTTTCATATTGAATGGACGACGGTATACCACACAGAGAGCTTCAAAAAGGGCATTTTCCTTGTTTGATAAATGTCCACTGCTCATGGGATTATCCTGACATTCACACTTGCATTTTGGCATTTGGGGGCTCAAATACACACAAATAAAAAGGTGAACAATAGCCACCACCACAAGAATCAAAAAGCGTCTGTCACTTGCAAGTCTGAACTGTGTACCAGGGCCGAGTGAACTGTTAGGCGTTTGCAAATGTGTGCATTAACGATAAGTTAAAATCAATATCTGTTGTGGAAAAGGTGAACTTCTCATCTCCCGGCAAGGGACAGCTGAGCTTGTGAGGGAGGCACGGTCTCCCCCAAACGGGGTCAGAGCTGGCCTCAGGCGAGGTTTGGGAGAGCCAGCCTGCAGGGGACGGTGGCCTCCCAGGGGTGGGTGGGAGTGTTACTTGGGGGATTAAGGACCCCGGAGGTGCCGCTGTCACTGGAGTCAGGCTCTGGGAAGCTCAGCCTCTGCAGTGGAGCCTGGCAGATAGCTGTTGTCTGCAAGTGTGGGGCTTTCTGGAGCCGGGAGTTGTCACTGCTGTGCTAATTTCCCAAAGCACCATTACCAGGTGCGGCTGTAGGACCGGCCAGGTCAGGAGCGACAACTTAGAGTGAGGCCCTTGCGGACTGGCTGATTTCAGAGCATGCACATTGATGCCAAGTTATCTCTCATTAATGGTGACTTGTTGACAACTCGAGACCTAGTCTTTTCCTTTCTTGGGGACAAAAAAAAAAAAATTACTTTCAATTCTTCTCTGTCCCCTTCTGTGGTCTTCCCTCAGCCGACATTATGAGAAAACCACGAGGGAGGTCCAGATTCTTGCATGCAGAGGCGCGATGGTCAGGCACCTACCGCTCCCATTTACATGATGGAAGCACCAATTACCACGGCAGAAAAGTAGCTCTATGTGCCAATTTTTGTAATGTATTGATAAAAGCTGAATATGGGACATTTAGGACTTCCTTACAAAGTCAATATAGGACATAGGACGAAAATTAAAAACAAGATATACCCTGTATATTGCAGGTGCCTGTCAACCCTACAGTAAGGCATCCACTACATTGGACATTTGATCAATGCATTACTTACTTCAACATGGACGGTCTCAAGTGTAATGAGCTAAAATGTTACAATTTGGTCTGCTTATTTAATAAATGCAGTAGGTTTTGCATTTCTTTGTCCATATCTACCCATCATTTCAAAATCTATTCATTAGTTGCCATGTCTGTGCTTTCTTGGAACTTAACGTTTTCACACTTCGTGTTTCTCCTGAAGCACATGTGTTTGAGTGGAAGATTTCCAACATGAAAATCTCCAAGATGACACTCTACAAGCTCACATTTGAAGTGTAGGAATACAGACGTTAGAATATCTGTAAGTTCTCTTTCTAGGGTCTACATAGCTAAGGCTTGAGGGATGTCCAAAGATTTCATTTCATCCTAAAACACCCAAACAAGAGGGAAGAGATAGACCATTTGGTTCACCACATCTCATTGTTTCTGCAATCTATGTGCAATCTAATTGTCGGTTTTAATGACCTCTCTCTTCTGCCCTAATCATTGCCTGGTAAGCTATTTCACATATTTATGATTCTCTGCATGGAACAAAAAAAAAAAAAAAAAAAAAGGAGAAGAAGAAGGAACACTTCCTGACATCTGTTCTGAATTTGTTTTTCTTTAATTTTCATTTATACCCTCTTGTTCTATCATCTGTGTTGGGCTCAAAATAGGAAACCATGTTGACATTTTCCAAACCATTTAAATTTTATGTTCTTTAATTAAAATCCCCCTCTTAACTAGATAGACATCTAACCTGGTGGGTAGACGCCATAATACTACATTTAAAAGAAGACCATATTTTTTAATCTTCTCCCTCCTACAGGAAAAAAAAAATGATCTTGAAGTTACAATATTTCTGTGTTATCCAAAACCAAAGGAGATTCACACACTTTTATTTTTGCCCTAAACTTGACTGAAACTACGTTCGAAATAGTAATATATAGCTTCAAGTTCCAGCGTGCTGGCGCCATAGGGCTGCTTTTTATAAGCCTTTTTTGTTGTTGTTTTGGGGCAATAGTATTTGTGTTGGTCAGAAACCCTGGCTACGCAGACCAATTCCAAATTTCTCAGCTCATATATCCTGTTCACAATCTTGGAAGCGAATATAAGCTCTTCTACTCTGAACCATGGCATAAATAAAAGAGAATCGTATTTTTCTGAGACACGGGGGCCATATCAAACTTAAGTGGGAAACCAGTGAAAGGCTTTCTCAGGTGAGGTTTTAAATTATGTTATTATAGAAACAATGTGTTCAAGATTAAGTTACTTAAAAGGGAAGCATGAACCACATTCTGTTTAATATCTGCAGGACTCTCCCCTAGTGTCAAGAAGAATGTTTTGCAAACAACTGATGTTTCCTAGTTTTTCTCCTTTTGTATCTTGGATGAGTATATGTACTCTGTAAATGATAGCGTGGCTCCCAAATATCTCAGAAAAAAAATTTAAATTTCGGAAATGTAATCAAGACATATTTGATTATAAGTTCTAAGCTAGAAATTGGACATATACCAACAAAGAGCAGACCGGGCACCTGCCCTCATGGAAACTTACATTCTAGGGTGAAGGCAGACAACAAACAATAAAACCAACAAATACACACAGATCATGATAAGCTCTATAAAGGGAACATTGGGGTCTTATGAGAGAGGAATTAGGAAGCCCACGCTTTAGACTGGGTTGTCCAGGGAGGCTGTGCTGGTCCCGTGACACGTATGGTGAAACCTGAAGGACAGGAGCGAGAGGAATGGTGTGCCAAGAAGATGGAACAGCACGTGTGTGATGAGTACTCTGTTGTCAAGGCACTGCCTGGCGCCCACCCCCTCTGCAATGAGACCAGAGCTGGGGATGGTGACATTTCCCGAGATCCCCTTCCCTGTATGGTTCCAGGATAGAGTTTGCCAACAGGAGAAACCTGCATGGATCTGGAAGCAGAAGAGGGGCTGACTCCACAGTCCTCTAGAGGTGGTTGCAGCCAGATCTAGGAGCAGAGGTGGGCTTCATGGAGGTTCCTCAGCAGGTTGTTGCGGCACACCTGCCCACCTGCTACAGACCGTGGCAGTTAGCAGGAGCTTTCAAAGTCATAGCAGTGTCCCAGGGAGAACTACCATCCTCGGTGTTTCAGGCTGAGGTCTCAGTGTCTGCTGTCACCTTCCAGTGGGAGGTCCCCTGACCCTTTCTCCTGAGTTTCCCCAATAGAATGCGCATAATAAGCCCCCTTTCACCAGAATACTTGCAGCGACTCCATTTTCCTATCCAAACCCTCATCGATGTGACATGGGAAGGTCTTAAGGAAAGGAAGCCCTTGGCATAGTGGAAGAAGTCAATGCCAGTGAGATGCAAAGCAATATTGCCTTAGAAAAGTATTCTGAGAAAATCTTGTCTTGCAGCAGACCCACTAGCGCTGGAGCATTTGGAGGTTTTGTGCACACATTTTTTCCCCCACAAGCTTTCATTTTTAGTAAGCTATAAAAATCCAACATGCCTGAAAAGTTCAGATCTTCTTGGTCTTTCTCTACTCTGATCTTTCTGAAAAAAAAGGCAAGAAGTTAAGTATTATATAAACAAAAAGTACATTTCGGCTCTTCTATTGGTACCGTCAGAGCTCTGGGCTCTGAAGCACACTAGGAAAGTATACAACATCCAGAAAAACTTCTCAACTACATCCAAAGCCCTGACACAGGAGGATGTGGATTATTTAGAAATTACAAATTAGCTTTTCATTAAAATATATATAATTATGTGATTAAGTATGGGGAAGTAATGTCCTGCAAAATATTTACAGTCTATTAATCCTAAAGCAACTCAAACATTAATAGCTTGTTTAAAAAATGTAGTCCTCCTCTCTAGGATGGACTCAGTCTATAGATCAGAGGATTTGTAGGTGTTTTTAATCAACTATAAATCTTATTCTTTCCATGAGGTCGAGGTTTCAAAGGGTGCCCAAGTTTAGTGGGATGGGAGACAGAGCAACTGATGATTCGATCCCATGAATGATGATTTGATTCCCCAATGGGAGCTCAAACTTTGCTCAGCCATGAGGCCAGTGATCGCCACCTCTGGTTTTTATTTCTCAAAAAGTGGAAATTATGAGATTTTTATTTATTCCTATTTTTGTAATTAAGATGTCATTCGCATACAGTAAAATTCGCCCTTTCAATGTAGAGTTTGTAAGTTTGGGCAAATGCCACACAGTCAAGACAGAGAGTAGCTCCACCACAGCTCTACACCCCCCTGCCCAAAAGAATCCGAGACTTTAATTGGCTGATTTGAAACATATAAATCCACAGCCTTCTTTGGAAGAGCATGCTGAGGCATTTCCCGTCCTGTCCAGCAGTCTCCCAGGGTTTCCAGGGAAGGAAGAGAATGAATGGCATTCTTCAAGCCAGCCAGTCTGCCCAGCTCTGGAGTCAGACAGGCCAAGCTCAAACCCTGATTCAGCCAGATTGCTCAGAGCATTCTTAGCAAAATTCGCCAGAGTTTCTAATTCTCCATTTTCTCCTCTGAAAAACACGATGGGGAGAATGATGCCTAGGACAGAGTGTTACTGAAAGCAGACAATGCAGAGTGACCTCTTTCACATGCAGAAGCCACTCAGTTAGTGACACCGCTGGCTACCTGAAGACAACCCAAGGCTAATCAGGGGTGCACCAAATGCTGCGTCCTCACGTCAGGATGTGTCCATTGCACCTGGTCACAGGGGAAGGAGGATGAAGGGGCAGAGTCCCACAGCCCAGATGCAGACACATGAGCAAAGAAAGGGAACCAAGGTAGCAAGCGCATCTGACCTTTAATGCTCGCACCATTTATTTATCTGGTTATTTAAAACGCTGTAAGGTGACTTCGTGTTATTCCATCTTTTTCTCTCATTTCAATCTTGGGGCTTTATTCTCCTCTTGCATTTGGTTTTCTTGGTATAATTACTTACTCTTTCTGAACTGCTTGTCCTTTCAAAGTGCTTACTTTGTGCTGCTGCAGAAGTACACATTTTTGGCCAAAGTGATGGAATTTGCAGCCAAATGAAAAAGAATATGTGCAATTAATGAAAAAACGGCTATGGACTATAATTTACAGATTATTTGGCAGGAGCAAAACGAGTGAGACATGGCCCACTTTGTTCCCAGCCCTGGTTCCTGTAAAGTCTTCTTTCAATTTTATGCAAATAGTGCATCAGAGAAAGGAAAACTAGGGATTATAAGTGTGGGAGAATTTCACAATGCCCTTTCACTTGGAGGGACAAATATTTGATGGTCTGCAACAAGATCTCTGCCATGCCTATTACATACCCCCAAATGGTACCATATTGAACTAATTCCTCCGTAATTGCTCTGTTACAAACATAATTTTCCATGTAATTAAAAAGATTTACACAGCATCTTCAAAGATGTTACACAAACTAAATAAGTAACTTGATATTATGGTAAATTTTCAAGGAATTTTCAGTTTGGGGCCATTTGACACCCACTGAGTTTGATGGAAGAAAGACAAATAAGCTCATCCAGTACCTCTAAATATTATCTTTCCATGAGCAAAACTAGATGTGTGGGTTCCTATGCCCTGAATCTATGGAATAAGTTAGTAAGATAAAGAAACCACACCTCCTATGATGAGAAGGAAAGAGCAAGGATGGCTGTGGTCAGAAAGATTTCAATCTGTGATGTACTGCTTATAGTTCCTTAGCTGAGTGCAAGTCATTTAACAAGCCTCCACTTCCTGATCTAAAAAACGAGCCTAGTAGGTGTTCCGCAAATCTTCCATTGGGTGCTTAGGCAGGGCCAGGTCACCCAGCACCATGGTAATACTTGGATTTAATTCTCAGCACACAAGGATATCATTAAACGTTCTCATAGACCACTGGATCAGTTAGGGCTTTTTGATTACAAGCAAAAATAAACTGATTCTGACTAAACGAAGTGAAGAAATCTAAAATGATAAAATCTTGGAACAACTAACTCTTAGAAAGTTTATAAAAGCAAGGCAGTCCGGGCATCTAAACAGCAGCAAGGAACTAATCGGCAGCTTCCAATATTCCCAGTTCTTGCCACCCTTGCACAAGATTCCTATTTGGGCATCAGTTTCTGAGTGTTTAGCTCAGACCACACACCCAACCCTCAGCAAGGGTGCGGGGTGGGGGGGGGGCAGGAGCCGGGATGCCCAACCAGTAGCCACCCCCCCCCCAAGGCTAATGCAATGGAGGGGAAACTGCTCCCAAGAGATGATTAAGGTGTCTTCACCCAAATCAGGAGATTTGATCCCCAGAGGGCAAACAGTCAATACTGACTGCCACCGCAGTGACTGATTAGCAGGCAAATGGCATGGAGAGGATTAAGAAGAGCAGATACCACAGGTTGGAGCCTGCTCCAGCGATCCAGGTAGGAGCTCAAGACACCGCAGAGGAGGGAAGACAGGGGCAGACTTGAAATGCAGTTTAGCAGCAGCACCAGCAGGACCGGCTCCCTGTGGGGGGTGAGGAAAGGGGAAGAAGAAGGGTTCAGGGCTGAGGGTGGTAATCGATGGATTCAGTGCTCTATGACTCATCTTCATTCTATTGCTAGCACTGCCTTTAATAAAGGAGAGAGTGGATGCATATGGCATATAACATGTTGAGCTTAATGTATTCATATAGGAACACAGATATGCAAAATGCATATGGACCGCGGCATCTGCAAATCTATTTTAATAAGCACTTTTATTAAGCTTAAAAACAGCCTTCCTATAATATTTTTTTTTAGTTTGATGAACATATTTTAAATTATTTCTTGACTCAACAGAGCGTTTTTTAACTTATAAATATTTTGAGGTCGTCTTCTCATTCTTTCTGTTTTATTTTTAAGGGAGCAACAGCAAGCTTCGCCGGGGGCCGGCCAGGCCGGGGCGCTGCCCTGCGCAAAGCCAGCAGCCCTGCACGCGGCGGGGGGCACGGTGAGCAAGGGAGCGAGGCACAATTTATTTCAAGACTAAAATTATCATCTCAAATTCTAGGATATTGGTTCACTCCTCCTGGAGACTATTAGAATGAGAGTTTCAAAAGTTCAGAGACTATTTTGGTCGGAAGCCTGAAGTTCTTCGAAATAACAGCGAGCAGCTGCTACTCCCTGGTCCCTCTTCCCAGCTATAAATACAGGGCGTTTGGAGAGAGTTTTGAGTCAGCACCGGGGGGTGTGAGCACTTATTTTCCTTTTAATTTTTTTTTTTTTTTTTTTTTTTGCTATTGTGTTATATTTTTCTATAAAGCAGAGGTGGGAAAGGAGCAGGCCCGTTTTGCACAGGAGAGAGCTCGTCTCCCTTCTCCTTCTGCCCTGGGGGACTCAGACCCCCCACCGAAAGAGGGAAGTAAAACCCCTGTGCCACATCCGCTCGTCTGGGTCACTCCTCAGGTCACCGAGACACCAGTGTGATGGCAGAGGAGAAGCCAGGCCTTTGGGGCCTGTCGTTCTGGAAATCTCGTCCTGGTCCCAACGCCCACCAGCGGGGCGTTCAGGTGTGCCGCCTAGGTCCCTGGGGTGGTTTCCTCATCATCAAAGGTGGTGGAGCTGATGACGCCACCTGGCAGGGCTGTGATGAGGATGAACGCGGCCACCTCCGGGAGAACATCAACCACGCCACACGCCACCTGGTATGGGTGGGACCGAGCAGATACCGTTTTTCCTTATTCCCTTCTCCGTGGCTGTCGTGACAGTTTTTCTCCATGTATGCGAGAAGAAGTAGAATAAATACGCAGGCCCGCCCGGCGTGGTCAGCACGTTTGCCTTTTGCACAGCAGGATGCCGCTCGAGTTCAGCGAGGACCTTGTTCTGGGCGGAGCAGGTGAGCAGAGTTGGATAGAAGGGACCACCGCAGGGCGTCTCGGGCCTGGAGCATGGCCCGGCCGTGTAGCGCGAACTCCACCCCCGGGGAGGCCCCGTCCCGCCCTGGCCTGCGCCACGCGCACATTCAACCCCGAGTCAGAGGCGACTCTGGTGGGCTGAGCGGGAGTGGCCTTCAACCTTCCAGTTCGCGGCAGGGTCTGGTGCCAAAAAGACAAGGAAAGGCTTCTCCTGGGCTGGGTTCAGGTAACCAAGGCCTCCCACAGCACACGTGAGAGCTGGCATAGCACGCTCTCTCTAGGGGCTGCCTCAGGCTTTCCTGCACGCCCTCCAGGGTGTAGCTGCTTCCCTGGGAAGGGCAGGGAGAGTCCCCCCTGGCCGCTGCCCCAGCTCACTGGCAGCAGATTGACCTGCAGTCCGGGTGCCAGCCTGGAAGCGGCGGCGCAGTACAGAGTTTTCTCCCGAGACAACCCGGCAAGGCTGCTAGGGACACAGGCTCTGGGACACACCTGCAGTTTGAAGCGTGATTTCACCGCTCGCCTTCTGTGTGACCTCAGGACCCACCCCCCCCCCCCCCCCGGGCCTCCGCTCTGATAGATGGGATAAGAAGATTCATCTCGTAGGGACATCGTGAAGCTGGAGCAAATGAGTGAACGCAAGGCACTTAGGAGAGAGACTAATGTAAATCACATGTTGGGCATTGGGCTGTTCATTTATGTATCTAATTTCAGAGAAAAACTATAGAGACAAATAACCCTGGATTGAAATTTTTCTTTTTTTATAAAGTTGATGTGAACACTTTTTTATTAAGAAAAGAATTTTGATGACGTAGGATGTTTCACTGAGCAAAGGCAGCCCGGCTTCCTTCATGCTTGCCTTCTAGTGCTGTGGAAACAGAGGAAGCCGCTTGTGCGATTCCAAATTACATTTTTGGAGACACAACTGTCTAGGCGACCTTCTCCAAAGCTGGCCGTGCAGGTTCACAAAGCGGGAGATGAGGCTGTTGAACGTTCAAGCCCCGTCCACCGTGTGAACCAATGAGCTTGAGCAGCATTCCCAGCACCCGCTGTCCCCTGCCCCCCCCCCCCCCCCCCCCCCCCCCCCGCCTCCTGCCCTCCCTGTTTCTTCTTCTCAGAGACACAACCTGCACCTGTGCCTGAGCACTCCATGAGGCTCAGAGCCCAGGGCCGTGGCCGGCGAGGTGGCTAATGGGGACTGCATGCTCTATAGCCACGTTTCTAGGAATAAGAGAAACGTGAGATCAACATACCAAGAGTCCAGGCATTCAAGGTCCTTGGGCTGGAACTCCAGGGGGAGACTGGGACCTCATTCCTTCCATGTCCCTCCAGACTCCAAGCACTGTCCACCTAAAACAAGACACTTACACACTCCCTGTGGACTCACCTTCATGGCTCGTGTCAGCTCTTTCATCTTTTCCTTCATTTATTTATTCACCTGTTCTTGGGTCTCTCCATCCCAGCCATGGGCAATGCAGAGGTCAGGGCACTAGGCTGGCCCTTGTATTTGTGTAGTTAGTGGGGACATTACGCAGATAAGGACACCAAGGTGTGAGATGGGTCACCCTGGCCCATGTCCCGCCTTCCTTAGGACCAGGAAGGACACCTGGCTCAGGTGCTGCTGCGCGATGATCTTCCGGGTAAAAAGGAGAAAGGGACAACACAGAATGACGCATAAGAGAGACAGGAAAATTCTAAAAACCATCAGTGTGGCTAAGCCACAGCTATGACAGCAGGAGGGGAAAGATGGGGCTGGGGAGATTGGTGGGGGCTAAGCAATAGGAGGAGTATCTATGCGTCTATGTGCATACAGGGATGTATATATATAATGTGTTATGTATACCTGTACGTGCATCGTATCATCTTTGAAATGTTTTCTGCAAGTCAGATCCTCCCTCTGTATGGTGATCATGGGTTTCAAATCAGGAAAGAGGTTCTGATGTCGAGGGACACACTCAGATCCATCATTTCTAGGAGGCTGGAAGAAGAAGGATGGAGGCGCAGGCAGTGAGGTCAGACCCCAGGTTCTTTGCTCCCCCAGCCCATGTGGGGTGCATATTGGAAGGCAGGGCTGGCTTTAGAAATATCCACAGAAGCAGAGACCCCACCAGTGGCCCTATCTCAGAATGAGAGTGTAGAGGGCACTGCAGATCCAGGGGAACCCCCCCCTTTGCCTGGGCACCAGGCCCCACAGTATTGGTGGCACGGAGGACCTGCCTGGAGAAGACAAGCCCACCCAGGGTTCCTGCCTCCCGTGCATGGCCTTATATGGCAGAGACGGAACCCAGCTGTCTCTGTGGGCCCCAGTTAGGAGAAGCAAAGGTTCTGAAAAGCTGGTGGAACAGACAAGACCCGGGGCAAAGCTGGACAGGCTGAAACATGTGCAGCTTGTAGACCAGAGTGGAGGTGGACCTCTGCTGTGGTGGGGGCCACAAACTACTCAAGTGGCTCAGGAGAGCAGCTCAGCCGTCGCCAGCGCAGGGAGCAAACGAGGGAGACCCCTGAAGCAGGGAACGAGGAAGACCCAGGTGCGGCTCTGTGGATCGCGGGCCTCTTCCTCCCAGCTCCCAGGGGAGCAAGTAGCAGCCCTCACGCACCCACATGCCAGCTTGGGGAGAAGGAATAGGCAGTGTGTCTTGAAAAATATGAGCATTTGCAAGATGCTACAATAGCTAAAAGCAGCCACTGAAATAAGCAATGAGAAAGAGTTTGATTTTGTTAATAGCCATATTTGAACTGAGAGTATGCATTCAAGCCAGAGGAGGGATGAACTCATCATCTGGCACCTCCGGCTCTGCTGCCCAGCAGGACGAGCACGCACAGGGCGGGCTGTGTTATTCATATCTAAGCCCTAGGAAATCCAAAAGCCACGTTCCACTTCCACATGGGAGTCAAGGGCGTGTGACATTTTCAGCCCTGACGCTGACACCGTCTTAACAAGCTGAGTGCCGTCTTAGCACCCCTGGGAGGCCAGGGACGGTGGCGTGATCAGAGATGCATGTTAGCGGGACTCCTGTGCTCTCTTTACGTGACAAAGTGTCATTAATGACATACCAAGAAGGTGCATCACACTGTCAGCCTTGTGTCAATATGAGTGAAGCCCAAATTTCCCTTTAATGTCCTCTCTTTAGGAGACATTAATGCTAGCCTCTTTGCTGCCCCTGTAGGAGCCATGAGCCAGTAGCAGTAGGAGGGGGTTTTCAGCAGCTGCCAAACATGACATTTCCGGACCGGCTGCCTTGCCCTCAGCAGGGGACATCTGGAGAACAGCCTTTCATCTGTCGGCCTCCGCACGTCTGGCTACCTGCAAGGGGGCTGGAGCCCGGGGCGTGAGTGTGGCTGAAGCCTGGCTCTTGTGCCCAGCTGGGTCCCAGCAGCTCTAGGCAGTGAGGGAAGTTTCCTCGCTTCCAGCAGCAACATCTGTTCTGGGAAGCCTTTGTCCATTCCTCCCTGAGATGCACTTATGGCTCCAGCCAGCCTGGAGGGATGGTCTAATCAATGACAATGCCTGCAATCTGACAGGTGCAGGTCCCCCAGTGGAGTACCTCCCATGGCTTGGGACCAAAGCATTCCAGGAGCAAAAGGCTGCCTGTCACGAGCTTGCCACCTGGCTCTGGGGTGTGTGGCATCAAAAAAGAAACAATGCATTATTCATTAATTCCACAAGAGCAGACGTTTGCACAGTGGGCATCCTTTGCTCCTAGGAGACGTGTACTCAGGATTACAGAGCATGTCCCAGGGGGCAACTGCGTGCACACCCCCACCCTCACCCACGCTAACCATGGCTGAGCCCTCAGGCTAGGACGGTCTCCTGCTCTTTTGATTGAGGATGCTTTTGCAAGAGCAGGTAAAATAGAGAAGTAAGTTTTGGCCATGGGGGAAAGTTAAGTGGGTAAGAAAATAAATGGATAGAGGTATTGCCTTGCCTATCCATTTATAAGCCTCAAGGGTTGATTGTATGATTAAAGAATACATGGGTGGAGTGTGTATATGTGGGTATTTTCATGTATGTCTTGCAAATGCATAAAAAAGAGAAATGCACAATGCACTGGGACCAGAGGTCAACCGAGGGAGGAGAAAGGGAGGGAGAAGGTTGGTGAAAGTTGTTCTCCACCTTCTTACACATATGATCTATGTCACGTGTCTCCAGCATAATGTGCCTATTGAAAAACTATTAAATAGATGATGTCATGGATTTTCAGCTCATCCTAAATGAGAATGTGAAGCAAAAGGAGAAATATGAGTCTCTAATTGTGGGCGCTATTGAATTTCTACTCCCCACTCCTCCATTTAACCCAGAGGTGCAGGGAGACAGAGCGTTCTTGCTTAAAGCCAAGTCTGCACTTGAGCACAGCTCTGCCACTGGTAGGCAGTACGCAGACATTGAGCCTCTCCTTCCTGCTCTGTATAATGGAAATGACAAAATGTACTTCAAGGATTTATTACAATGAGTGAAGTAACATAGCTCTAGCCTCTGGTGCCAGAGGGATCACCCCTGCTTCCACAAAGCTCTGTCGTCACTCCCTCTGTACCCCACGGTGACATGCAGCCCTCACGTCAGGTCCCCACAAAGCACACTGTGTCCTGTCTGTTTCATGCTCCTTTCCCTACTGATTGCAGAGGAAGTGACTCCGTTTTATCCACTTCCCCATAGTCTAATTCAATGTTGGGCACATACTTATTGACAAATAAGGAATAAAGACTGAGTGCATGTGTCCAAGGATGATTAAAAGAATAAACAAATAAATAAGTGAATCAATAAAGCATTCAGATCTTCACGTTTAAAAGATGATTAGCATTTAAAAGTATTTCTTCCATTTATGGAAGATGAAGATGAAAATGATGATGGTAGCAGCTAACATTTACTGAACCCAGGCTATGATCTGGAAAATGTTCTAAGAGCTTCTTGTGGCTGAAGTCATTCAATCCTATCCACTTTCCATGGGGAAAGTATTCAAATTATCTTTATTTTACAGATGAGGAAAAGTTGTACAAGGGTTCTCAAGTGACAGAGCCAGGGTTGGCACCCAAGGCAGTCTGGCTTCAACACTGAAGTCCTTACGACATCATAGTAAATCTCAATTTATATTATCCTTCTTTGTGTAGTTGCCACGGGTATGAATAGATGAGCTGGAATCTGGCCTGAATAGAGGAGTTAATACCTTTGTCTTGACACACTGACATTGGAGTTGACCATAGAAACCTTTCAACCAGGATTGTGTGAGATGACCCTCAAGAATGGATTTCTAAAAGAATTATGAAACACTGATGAAAGAAATTGTGAATGACACAGACAAATGGAAAAACATATCATGCTCATGGACTGGTAGATCAGCATTGTTAAACTGTCCATACTACCCAAAGTGATTTAAAGATTCAATGCAATCCACATCAAAACACCAATGGCATATTTAACAGATCTAGAAAAAATAATTCTATGCTTCATTAAGAACCAGAAAAGAGCCTGAATAGCCAAAGGAATCCTAAGCATAAAGAGCAAAGCTGGAGGTATCATATTACCAGACTTCAAACTACACTACGAAGCTATAGTAACCAAAATAGCATTGTATTGGTACAAAAATAGAGGCATAGACCAATGGGACAGAACAGAGAACCCATATATAAAACCACCTACATACAACCAACTGATTTTTGACAAAGCAGACAACATACACCGGGGAAATGAAGCCCTATTCAATAAATTGTGCTGGGACAACTGGATAGCCACATGCAGAAGAATGAAACAGGATCCCTATCTCTCGCCACTCACAAAAATTAATTCAAGATAGATAAAAGACTTAAACATAAGGCCTGAAACCATAAGAATTACAGTAGAAGACATTCTTCTAGACATTGGTCTAGGCAAAGAATTTATGACTAAGACCCCAGTGGCAATTGCAGCAGCAAAATAAATAAGTAAATAAATGGAACTTGATTAAATTAAAAAGCTTTTACATAGCTAAGGAAATAATCAACAGAGCAAATAGACAACCTACAGAATGGGAGAAGATATTTTCAATCTACACATCCTATAAAGGGTTAATATTAATAGCTAGAATCTACAAAGAACTCAAACAAATCAGCAAGAAAAAAATTAACAACCCCATTAAAAAGTGAGCAAAAGACATGAACAAAAGTTTTTCAAAAGAAGATAAACAAATGGCCCACAAACATGTGAAAAAAATGTTCAACACCACTAATCATCAGGGAAATGCAAATTAAAACCACAATGAGCTATCACCTTACCCCAGACAGAATGGCTTTTATTAAAAAGTCCCAAAACAATAGATGCTGGTGCGGATGCGGAGAGAAAGGAACACTTGTACACTGATGGTGGGACTGCAAATAAGTACAACCCCTATTGAAAACAGTATGGAGTTTTCTCAAAGAACTAAAAGTAGACCTACTATTCAATGCAGTAACCCCACTATTTGGCATCTACCAAAAGGAAAATAATTCATTTTATCGAAAAGACACCTACACTCAAATGTTTATTGCAGCACAATTCACAGTTGCAAAGATGTGGAATAGACCCAAGTGCCCATCAATTCATGAGTAGATTAACAAAATATGATATATGTATACCATTGAGTTCTACTCAGCCATAAAAAAGGATGAATTAATGCCTTTTGTAGCAATTTGGAAGGAACTGGAGACAATTGTCCTAAGCAAAGTATCTCAATAATGGAAAAACAAACAGAAAATATACTCTTTAATAAATTGGAACTGACTGATGAGCACACAAGTGCACAGAAGAAAGTAAAAGTCTTTGGAAATCAAGCAGGGGGGAGAAGGGAGGAGGTGAAGGGCAAAACCCCACGTAACTGGTACAATGACATCTATTCGGGTGATGGGCACGTTGATAGCCCCGATTCAAGCCATGTATCAAAAACATCTGTACCCCCTTAATATTTTGAAATAAAAAATGACCATATATTTATCTTAAAAATTTTTTTTTCAAACAGCCCACAAGCTAATGGGTCGCCCAGGCCCTGTCCCTGTGAGGAATGGAACAAACGGCTGTCATGGGCTCTCCAGTACAGACAACTTTATCAGTCACTCTCTTTGAATGCTTGTGATTTCTTTGAGAGCAGCAGAGGGTTCAGCCGAACAATGCCATTCTGTCATAAATCTTGCTAATTCAGACTGGGTAGGGCATTAGTCATTAAGCGCTGGTAAATGACCAATTTTCTATCACAGCTGCTTGCAGCTATATTTGAATGCAGAACAGGGGCTTTCAGACCCACGTAGCAATAAAATTTGCAGTTTCTGGTGGCAAAATTCGAGTTGCATCAGACCCCCTTAATGACCAATTTGGACAGAGATCTTGGCAACTTCTGGCTCCTCTCTGGACAACTAAGGAGAAACAGTTGCCATTTAATTTCAGGAATTGACTTTTTCAACTCATGCAAACTTTCGTTCTTCTCCACGATAACTTGGAAGCAAAGAGTAGGCATTTTCACAAGCTGCCTTTTTTCCCCTAGTGCCAGGTACGAAATGATTGGGAAACATCGAGGCAGCTTGTGAAAAGGAAAAGGCAGCAATCTGGAGCAGCAATGGGGATGAATAAAATTATCAGACGTTCGGAATGTTAATAAAAAGATTTCTATTTTGACCAGCCTGTTCCTTGATGGGAGAGGAAAGAAAAAAAGGTGCCTTCTCTGAGAACAGGGATGGAATTCCTCATGCAGAAGAAGAACCTGCCTTATCTGTTGTCGGTGAGCGAGGGTGGTGAACATGACTTTGTCTTCGGCTTTCTTCCCCCTAGAGACCCCAGCCAACTTGAAATCCATGCAGGGAGTAACGATTTTCTCAAATGCTGCATTTAGTAGGTAGAATCTCTTTCCCCATGAGAGGAAACACTGCATAGTGGGTAAAGCTGGGATGATGCAGTTTAACCAGTGGTTCTCCACCAGGGTGATTTTGTCCCCTGGGGACATTTTTGGTTGCCACAACAGGGGACAGTGGCAAGCTGCTGCTGACATCTAGTGAATAGAGGTCAAGATGCTGCTAAGCATCTTACAATACGTGGGACAGCCCCATCAGCCCCATCTCTCTCTGTCTCTCTCTCTCTGTCTCTCTCTCTCTCTCTCTCCCACACACACACACACACACACACACACACACACACACAAAGAATAATCCAGCCTAAAATGTCAATAGTGCTAAGCCTTGAATTAGAAGAACCCGGTTCACACGCCAGCTTTACCAGTTATGAGCTATAGGGTGGGGGGCACATTCCTAGGCATTGCTAAGCCTCAATTTACTTACCCCCAAAACAAGGGATGTCAGAGAACCTTCCTCCTAGAATCCCGGTGAAGGATGAAGGAGATGATGGAGGACAGTAGGGCTTATTGCAGTTCCAGGCAACCTGTATACTCCTTGCAGAGGTGGATACTTAAAAAAATATTTGTTGAATGAGAAAATCAGAGTCAAAACATTAAGTCAAGGTAATTTTAGCACACAAACTTGAAGTATCAGTTATATTGCCCTCCCAAAGGTGAATGTATATTGTCTACAAGGCTCCAAATTATGAAAAATAACTTTTGGCTCCTGCTGGTTGCCTGTTATTCCCTGTGGGGATCGGGAACCACCCTTGTACTAACTGGAACCTAAAGCCAGAAGGAACTCTTTTCCTATACGCCAAGTCCCTGCCCTCTGGTATCCTATTGGGGACTCAGGGAGCTGCTTTGAGGAAGTCAGTGGCATCAAGAGCTCATGAAAACCACGGAAGCCTGAGCTGCAGAGTGTTGCACGCACAGTCTGTCTCCACTGTGTACCTGCAGCCTTCAGCAGGGCCCCCATGGATTGATCTGGGGGCCACACACTTCCCTTGTGTTATAAAGAAAAACCAACTCATAAGCAGCCTGAAAAGACACCTGAGTCTTTGAGGTAGTGGGAAAGGGGGTATGGTAAAGTTGTGATTTATCACAGGAGAAAAAATTGGGGAAAAAAAAACAGAAAAAGCCAACAATAAGGAATTGATTAAATAAATCATACCGGTAGAAATTAAAAGTCATATTTCCAAAAATTACTTTTACACAGGCCATTATTCATTATAAAGCATATTTATTATGATCTGAATTTTTAAAGACACATATTTATAGAGATGTGGAACCATGAATAAAAGATAGATATATAAATAGATGATAGGACAACTCAATAGAAAGATGAAAAGAGAGACGTAGACAAATAAGTGAATGTGTAGATATTACTAAGAGCTATTTTGGCGTGATGAGATAATGAAATTATATTTCCTTCTTTAGACTTTTCAGCATTCTCCGAATTTCTTACAAAATGAGCACACATTACTTTTAGAAGAGAAAACAAATTAAGGCATCGTAATTATGTTTTTGGAAAATACCCTCCAGTGACCATGGAGTTATGGAATATGTATCTCCTCCTCTTTCTCTGGAGGAGGTTGGGATAAGATGGACAAGTCATCTCCAAGAGAGGAAGGACATGAGGAGGGAAGAAAAAGAGAGAATGGGGGAAAGGAAGAAGAAACAAACAAAAAAACCAAACCAAACCGAAGTGCTTAGACTCTAAATAACTGAATACTAGTGTTGGTGCCCCAATTCCTGACTGCACGGCCCTCTGCAAAAGCACTTTCCAGCTTGAATGAAGATGGTTAGCAATGCTAGCTGGGAAGTGCTGCACACCACTTAAATACTCACTTATTAGGTTGGAAATGCTGATTCTTGAAAACAATCTATTGAAAAAGATGAGCGCTTGGTTGAAATTTTAACTCTGCCGCGTTAGTGACATGACCTTAAGCAAATCATTTCTTTAAGCCTCAGTTTCCTTATTCAAATAACTTGATCATTATCACCATCTTCACTACGTATTGTCGGTTCAAAGCCACTATATATAAAAACAACTATGCACTTTAAATGAGCACACCCTAAATTTTTACTTTTAGGCCAAAGATGGTATTTCTGAAATGAAGGTCTGTGGTGACTATGTTTAACATGCATGTCCAGGATCCTTATGATAAAAGATACAAATATTATATATGTGAACATATGCAATAAAAGATATTATGTAAATATATAATATATAACCTCTTGATCACATAATATATCTAAATATACTCTAGCAGGAAGGTCTTGGGAGGGACTGTGATGTTTACATTGTATACAGAAACAGTTGCACATATGGTTTTTAATTCAAATCAGGGCATGTTTTCTGAGCTGTACGCTGACAACCATGTGAGCAGAATATCATCTATACAAAATCTGGAGGGTCCCCAAGGGCCTGGGACATCGAGGGGCAAGGTGTGGATGACACAAGGTGAGATTTGTCCAGAGATGCCGAAAGGAGAAAGAAAACAGCAGGTGTTGATGGAGACCAAAAATGAAACTTGAATGTGTGGTAACCCAATAAATTCTAGAACATGGAGGTGGGAACACAATCGTGGCCTGATCCCTGTGCTTTCTGTTCTCCAGGACAGAAAAGGCAGCTCCTCCCTTTCATGAGTGGGCAGTGAGCTGTGCCCAAAGAGCCTTCAGACGCTCAATGGCTTCTAAGTATAAACGATGTGTCCTTCTGCCTCCAAACCAGCCTGTAATTAAGCCACAGCTATTTCGAACATTCTCGTCAGATGCTGTGAGACTCCGGGTCATGAGGTATCCCCTGGCAGGGCTGCCTTTCCTAGGAAAATCTCCAGCACCTCCGGGTGGTGTTTGGCGTTCCAAGATTACCCTGGAGGCTCCCAGCTCACTGTCGGAGCTGGGGATCACAAACGCCCCTTGAGCCTGGAGCACTGGGCCCCACCTCCAGAGCTCGTTGCTTCCAAGGTGTCCCAGGGAAGTGCTGGCCCCCTAACTCGAGCTCTCAGCCTCACGGGGCCAGGCGTTGGGTCCTCCACGCGGAGAAGCAGAGCGGTCCTGTTCCCAGAAGCCACCTTCACAGCGACACCGCAGCAACACCAGCCCGGCTCCCACGAGGCTACTTCTGAGTGGGTTCGGGGACTTCCCTGCTCCTAGAGGGGAATGCACATTTTCCTTTGATAGTATTTTCTATGGGGTTGGTTCCCTGGCCGTCTCTCTTCATATCCTAGGGTGCTGTCGCTTCAGGAGCTCATGCAACTTCTCCTTCGGGAAGCCTTGTTCCGAGCCGCCCGGGGCTGAGTCGCACTGCGCCAGGTGCATGCTAAGACGATCCACAGGTTCTGATGCCTCGACTGCGGGATGCGGGGTTGAACTTCTGGCTCCTGTTTCTCCAAAGCATCCCTGAGCACTGTTGTGTCAATTTGCTGGCCCACCCCCTTCCCCTCCCACGTATTTGTAACGCCCTAGGTCCACGCAGCGACACTTTCACAGGGGAAAGCGCCTGCCTCACCTGACCTTCTCTCCAGGTAGCATCCCAGGAGCTGTGCGGTCGGTGATGACAAGGGACAGGGATTTCCGGGGAGCGCTGCCTGCGCTGCAACGACAAGAGCTTCTCACAGGAGCCGTGGGTTGGTCAGGGCATCGCTACCACCCCACAGAAGAGCCCATGTTCCGACACACAGCCTGGGCTGGCCGCCAGCACTGCACGAGAACCGGAAGGGGCACACCAGGAAGAATTCACTGAGGTGAGCAGCTCACAGAGAAGCTGGACATGGAATTGTTCCCAGCCGGGTCCGCGTCTAACCGCTTCCCCACAATAATCACAGGGCCATTCTAAATATCTGGACTAAAGAAACCCAACTGTCCTCTCCATCCTTTGGAGCCAAATTCCTGATGTCCCTTTCAACTAGCTGGGAACCTGGGATTCTGGTCCAGGCCCAAGATGCCAGTCAGGAGCACCCCCTGGCCTCACCGTGGATTGCCCAGTGCTGGGACCGTGGACAGACTGAGGAAGTGGCCTTCCAGTGGCCAGTCAGGCCAAGGGAAGGAGGAAAGAATGCAGCCGGGAGGAGGCCGTGGGCAGAAATCAGATGAATCAGGGGAAAGTGGAAACAGTTCAAAGCAGGACGGACATGAGGCAGGAGAAGGCAGAACTGAGACTCCAGGTGAATCCACTAAGGCCCAGCATTAGAACCCCGGGAAGGGAAAGCAGCTATGAAAGGATGTGGATCACCTTGCAGGTGTCCTTTGCCTGTCCCTGGACTGATGTTACCATAGTAGGGTTTTTCCTTTGAGGCTGGTTGAAGAAGAAACAGGGACAGAGGGACACCCCCTGTCTACTGTGGTCCATATTTCTTCTAGACCTTTCCAGTAGGATCCCAGACAGGGAAATGACTTCAGCAAGCCTCCTGTCTTGTCCTACCTGGCCAGTTCCATGCAGAGAAATCACCTGAAACCCAGGGAAGTCGAAATGTTTGTCTGAGGAATGTAATAACCCAGTTCTGCTAGAGTAGTTTCTTTACACTACCCCACATGCAAATTTTCCTTTTGTCCTCTGTAGGAGAGGTAGCTGACCGACAATTAGACGTTGTAAAGAGCTACCTGAAACCCCAGCCCTCCTTCTCTTGGTGTATCCAGTCAGAGGTAGAATCTGTGAAGTTAAAATATTTCTCCTAGCATTAAGAGAAAAAGGAGGAAGATGGTGATCTCCAAAAAACTTGAGTGGTCCCTAAGATCCCCCAGGCTGATTCTACCAAAGGCAGATACACGGCTCCTGCTTTGGGGTTGCTTCACATGAAATTTTCTATCACTAACTTCTCCATCCTCTTCCTTTCTCAGAAGAGCACAGTTCTCACAGGGAGCAGGAACCCCACACTCACAGCAAACTCTCTCCTGTGTCCCGCTCTTCGGAAGAAATCTGACTTGCACAGCTAATTCACAAAGCGTTTTGATTTCCCGCCCTTGGGTTGGAGCTAGATACAGTGGAGAAAGGGGATCAGTTAGGCTCATGTTCTATGAAATCCTTTCGTTTGGAGATAAACTTGAGGCTAATTCAAATTTTGGCTCTGATTTTTGAAACACAAAACTGAGCTGTGTCTGATGTCTTTCTACCTTTCTTTAGTAAGAACCCTGTTAGTAGGGTGGGGGGAAGTATGGAAAGAAGAAACTTTAAAGTCACATAATTTAATTTCAAATATTGCCCACAGTGCTCTTGCATATACTGTACTGCCATGAATTTTATATTTATTTTTGTGTGTTATAATGGTCTCCACAAACAGAAGGTGGGGAACATTCTAATCTGCTTGAAACAAGGAGCTCCGGTGGAAAGACACTAAGAGCTCCTCTGACCAAAACTCAAGCCTCGATTTTAATATTTGTGAGTCCCATGGCTTTTAACTGTTTACTCTACATTTCAATTTCCACATCCATAGAATGGGCCATAATTTATTTTGAAAGTTTTGTGAAGATTAGTGATAATGTATTTAGATGCACTGATTTGTAGATAGGCTAATAAATATTAATTTCCTTCTTTCTCATATCTTCTGAATTCCCCTAAGATCCAAACCTAGTGCATCATTCACATAATGAGACCTTAAAGAAACACTAATTATTGGATTTGTTGATGTAGCTTTTATTCTTAGCTTATACTATGGCTGAAAAACTCCAGACTTAACAAATTCACCTGAATTGGCTGAGTGCATATTTTACCTAAATGGCTTTTGATAGGAGTGTTGGCGTCACAGGGAAAATGTGTCCCTTCCTGGGAAATGACTGTGCAGGAGCTGACATAATCCCCAGCAATAACAAGCTCTGGTCCTCATGGGCATCGCCACTTCTATGGAAGGTGACTCTGCTACTCTTGTCATTCACATCTGTCCCCCATGGGGACAATCATGGTACTTCTTCTCCCTGCCTCGACTCTCCCAGCCCTTCTGCCCTGCTCAATGAGAACAGACTCAGATTCTGTAAACACTGGACCTCTTCTCACCTGTTCACCTGTTCCCCGGTACCCAGAAACTAACAGCCCAGCATTGAAACACCTGTTGGCAACGCATCCTAACTGAGTTTCCTACCGTCTCCCCCTCTAACAACTTACACTCCCGCCCCAACCCTTTGCTCCTGCTAACAATTTGCTTTCTTTCAATACTGGATTCTAATCCTAATAAAACATTAAGAGCCAGTTCAAATGCCCCCTCCTCCTCGAAGCTCGCCTTTCCTCCTTAGTTATAAATGGGCCGTTTTCCTCTTACTCTCACCGGAATGGATCACCCTGTCTGAGACTCTGGTCACTTCTAATCTAACATCATGGCGGACTCACGTGCACATCTCAACGCTGGTGAACGGTCAGCAGCCGAAGGTAGATTTCGGGCACAGATCATCTGTGGCCCTGCTACAATCATTGGGGTATTTTGAAGGACTGTTGGACAATTTAATGCTGTGGACAGTGGGGCAAGTGTATTTATTTTAAACCTGAAAACAAACCATTTGGATTTCGAAAAAATTAATCTCCCAGTCATGTTTACCATGAGTATAGTGACAGATGTACCCTGGACATTGTAAAATGTATACTCATTAACCTTATGTATGGAAACTCAATTATTTTTAAATGGTATCCCCCAATCCCTCCTTATCATGCCATTCTTGGACATTCCTAAAGACCAGCCCTCCCCAAGTTTTAGCCAGGGCTGAGGGCCACGGACAGAGTGAGGACTGCTGCCCGCGTGACCTCATACTTTCTTTTTGTTGGTAGTAATTTAAGGTGATTTTTATCTTTAATGATGAAATGGTTGCGAATATTAAAATGCCCACAGAGTCAAAGCACCTGGTCTTCACAAACACATCTACCACCAGCCCTTTGACTCAATGCTGATATCACACAGTAAGGGATCAAGTGAGAACGACCATGTTTCTTATTCTCCATAAAAAGCTGTATTCACTGAGGTTTAATTTGATGACACCTTATGGTGCCTCCCTGGGATCTTAAACTATTTCTCCAGCTACTATCAAATGAGCACTAATCAATGGACTTAAAACTTGTGGTTAACTTTATAATGAATTCGTGGCACTTTTCCCCCAAGAATTGAGCTAACACTGGATATTTAATTGATAACAATAACTACTACTTGTTATTAACAAGTTATTACTTGCTATTAACTTGTTAATACTACTTGTTATTAACAAATACTACTTGTTATTAACAAGTAGATAACAATAACTACTAGCTTGTACAGAATAAACAGGTAGACTTAACTCCAGCAATGGTCCTGATGGATGGGTACGGCTGTTCCCACCACACAGAGGAAGAATTGGAAACTGAGTCAGGCTGAGCTACTTGCCTCCACATCCAACAGTTAATACACTGTCAGAAATGAGATTTGAAGCCAGTTCTGCCAGTCCTCTGCTTTTTCTACGGCGCTGGTTGGCTGTCCTCATTAAATTCATAAATCTGGGCTGGGCAGGGAAGTTGATTTACTTATTGTTAAACCTGATGTGTTTCTTTCACTATTCCGAGTTCTTCCCTCACCATGTTAGGGAGAACACAAAGGCTTCTGCCTACTGCAGCGTATCTCCCACATAAAACGAGGAGTTTGATACCACCCTCTCTAAAATGAAAACGTCCTGGCCAGCGTTCGGGTGCAGGGCTGCTGCAGCGGCGGTCATCTCAGCTCCTCAGTGGGGTGAAGAGCAATTTCTATGAGCTTGCTGCAGAGCGAGCATGCCACCCACCCGTTCCTGGGCGGCCACGGTCACTACGAACAAAATAGATGTGATAAATTTGAAGCCTCCTAAAGAAGTCACCTTTCCCTGGAAAACCTGTTTGCAAACGGTGCTCCGCTTCTCATTTTTCCACGTTGTGAGTTTTCCCTGTCTGCTATTTAAACAGAACAGCATGAGTGGCTGCATCCTTTTGGAAAGCACCTTAAAAAGGTGAAGAAACCATCACCCTCCCGGCCTCCGTGCTCCAGCCCCGACACCCAGGGCTGGGATGTGCAGGGCGCTGCAGGGTGGCCCCACCTCCCTTCTCCCCTGGCACACAGCCTCTCCCACCTGGTCACCCACATCCCATCCCCTGGGGACTAGTGGGGCCCAAGTGGCCCATTTCTGAAGTGCTGTTAAATGAGCTATTTTTTCATGGATGGAATTTCCATAATTGCTTTGCATAGGTCTGTTTCAGATACAAAAAAGCTGTTTGGGTTTCATTTGGTGACAGATGCTGGAGCTCAGGTCACTCTATCCATCCCTCTGCCAGCATACCCGCCCCACCCGCCCTCTGTATATCATCTTTTTAATGAAACGAGTGGCCGCTAGCGCCTGGGGAAATCATTTCAAGGTCTAATAAAATACCACCAATAAAAAATGTCCAACCAAAGTATTCCTCTTCTAACTTGATTCTGTTACCTCTCAGTCAAAGGGGTTTTCCCTGTCAAATGATTTTTCCTTACCATGCACGTGTCTGGCACTTCCTCCAACTTCAGGGCAAAGCTCAGTCAGACCTGTAGGGCAGGCAGAAGGTGCTGCCCAAACGGCCACCAACTTGGCAGAGCAGCTCTGATACAGGCAACATGCCCTGGCAAGGCAGCATCGCCTGAGGACCGAACCACACCTGGCAAAGGGTCCTCCAAGGAAATCAGGCTTATTTTTCCAAAAATGGACTCTGGGACAAAGGACCTGGCACATCTCTGAGGTCCCACTAGCCACCACATGACCTTGGGGCCAGACGTATCAGCATTTCCTGGGGCTTGTTAGAACTGTGGACCCCAGGCCATTCCCTATAGCCCAGATCTAGGCTGTACCATCTAGGTTTGTGCTAGTGCACTCTGATGTTCTCACAATGGCAAAATCGCGTAACGATGCATTTCTTAGAATGTACCCCCATCGTTAAGCAAGGCATGACTGCAATTCTACTGCTAGGTTTTTTGGGAAAGAAACACATTGCCCAAGTGTCCTCAAGCACCAAATTAATTGCTATACCCTGAATGTCCCATTCTGTGTTTTTGCACTTATTTTTTCTACTGGAATGCACTTTCCATACTTGCCTACTTGACATATATTTACTGGTATTTTAGGATCCACCCCAAATGTTACTCTTCTCTTAAGTTTTTCTAGAATCCCATAGGGAGCTCTTGAGCATGTCTCTCACACTTAGCTATTGCTCCTAAGATACAGCTTGTTTTGTGCAATCCAACAGGGGACATTAGGCTCCAAGGCTATAGAGATGAATAAGACACCCTCCCTGATCTCGAAGAACCAACAGATTAGTGGAGAAGAATTTAAATTTACGGTTCTATCCAGCTTTGGTCTTTGGAAACAGTTGTAATAAGGAAACCCCAATGTTTGTATCTAGTTATAACCATATTAGTCATAGTACTTAGTTGCAAGCCAAAGAAACTGAGTCTGGCTGAGTTAGGCAAAAGAGATTCTATTAAAATGTTTCAGATAAACTTGCAAAATCACTGGGAGGATTGTGCACGAGCTTTGCAGGTGGTTCACCATGAATAATACACTACATCTGGCCCTAGGATGTAGGTCTGCTACAGGTAGCCCCAGTCTTGCAGCCCAGCGCCACTTAACTGGCCCCAGGGTCCTGGCACTAGCACCACCTCCCCAGTTAGCAACTGGGCTGCAGCCACTACTGCCACACCATGGATTCCCTGTGGTCTCTGCATCACTGAACATTTACAGCCTGCAACATTCTGTCTGAGGGTGAACCCAAAGCCTGCAGCCATGCTGCAAGGGAGGCTGTCAAAGCAAGTACCTGGCACTTGAAGATTCTATGCTGGGTGACAGCTTCTGTGTCCCATCAGGGCTCATAGATTCCTGTAAAAATATTAATAATAAAGGTCCTGGAACAGAGGAGAGATTCTCAGATGCCAGACAGCCAAAAGTATGAAATATGACCATTATAATAAATACTTTGTTGAGGAAGCAGGAAGTTTGGGGGGAGCTCTTAAGAATGGCCTAGACCAATGTCTACCCAAAAACAAGACCCCAGTGTTCCCTCAGACGGAGAAAAAAGAGGTGGGCAGGGAGATGGCAGACCCCGTATTTCTCCTTTTCCTTATTATCAACTTATATTGAGATGCATGCAGAATTAAGGGTAGGTTATAGAGGAACCCCAGAAAGTGTTTCATCCAACTACCTCGCCTTATGGATTAAACTGGCCCTTGAAGGGCTTGGGGCCATGCCCAGGGACACACAGCTGACTAGGAGTCAAGTGCAATCCAGTATCCAAATCTCCAGCTTTCTATCTAGTTATCTTTCAATTAAGTAATTTTTTGAAAATATTTAATCTCTAAATTGCCTCTGAAAGATTCTTGACACAATACAGATTCCTGGGCAGGTTGGCGTGTGGCTGGTCAAAATGGCATCAACTCTGGCCCACAGTAACTACATGTAACTGTCAAACTCATTATTAAATATTTCCCAGGACATTTCCAGGATCCTCCAAGCCGTGGTTTTTAAAAGACCAGACACAATAGCTTCAGGTGAATTTTGCTTCCCATACACACAGGTTTAGGACTTAAACTACTTTGATTTGCCCTGGCCCCACAGTGTAACTCTGCACACTCTGGCGGGTTGATTAGTAGATTTGACGGGTTCGTTCTGGTTGAGGGTGGGATATAAAAAGCATGTGTGGGACAGTTTTCTAGCAACTAATGCTACACGCAGTCTGTTTGGGTGATAGATGCTGCATCTGAAGGCAGCATTAGACATTCAGCTTTCAATCTCTCCTTATGGGCTCTTTAAAATCCAAGCTGTGAAACAGCAGCTGAAGCTTTATGTGCGGCCACTACCGCCAAGACCACACAGACTGGGGCCGGCGGGCATGTGTGCGAAGCGTGGGGAGGGCCGTGGGCGGGGGCCGGGCTCCGGCGTGCGGGTCACGCCCCGGAGTCTGCGACTCCTGCTCATCTCTCAGGCCCCTCAGCCCAGAAAAGAGCCTCCTCTTTGCATTCCAGAATGGCAGGGCCATGTGGGCAGAAAGAAACGAGTGGTTTCCACTGATTGGAAGGCGAAGCGAGGGAAAGGTTTTCCCTGTCTTGGAAGCCGTCACATGATGCCGTGGATATCTCGTGGGAACTCTCCTTGGAGCTGTTTCAAAGCCACGTTTCCCAGTTTCCCTCCAAACCTAGTCCTTCCCCCAGGATGCTTGCTGGGTGGCTGGTACCACCTCTCGTCCGGTCACCTTTGCTAACACAGGGTGAACATTGCAGGCCAAAGTGCTATTGGCATGGATAGAAACACCGGTGATGGCCGTCCCTGACTCCTGGAGCACTGCCTCCCTTTATTGCTTGGTATTCATGATTCTTTCCACTTAGCAAAATACCTAAACCGGCCTATTTTGGAAGTTGAGGCCCCAAACCCTTGGTCTGGAAAAGAAGACATGAGTTACTCAACAATACAAAATAAAAAGATTCAGAGAAGTCTTAGGTATCCTAAGAGGAAGCAAAATGCATTGAAAGGGTAAACTGGAGAAGAAGGGGACAGGGAATGAGTCGTAGAACGTCTTTCTGTGGATAGTGGTGAAGCCAGGGGTACAAGTGATCGTGAATAATCACGAGAAAAGTCGTGTTAATCTCCCGGTGCCATTCTGAGACAACGCAGGGTCTTCTCGGGGACAGACAGGAGCCAGGCACAGGCAGTACCTGCGGCTGCCCAACAGGAGGGAGCAAGAGTGGAGGAAACGCTCCTTTTAGTGAGTGGGGCAAGCACAAGTCACTCTGGGCAGATGGAGCTGGTTGAAGGGTACCGAGAGGAACACAGGGTGGGGTGACAAAACTTCTGAGTGGCAGCTGTTGTCACAGTCATGAGCAGCATCTGATTCTGATTGGAGCTTCCATATGCTGCTGTCAGAGTTTCTAAACTAAGGAATATCCACTGAACTTCCTTTGCTTCATCCTGTTTTCTTTGGAGTCTGAGCTCCATCCAGATGGTCCTGGCATGTGCAGATATAGTTGTACATTTTTATTGGGAAGAGTGGAAGTTATTGAATCCTTCTCAGAAAAGCTCCGTGGATAGAGAATAGGTATGGAAACCGAACGCTGTTCAGAGAATTGTGTAAGATTTTAAAGGACATTTCCAGGTCCCTGCACCATGTTATTTCTTAGTGCTATTGTCTGATTTTCAAAAGGTTGAAAAACACAACTCTGACACAAACATAAACATATCCCGAAGGGTTATTCAGCTCATTAATTAGTGAGGAAGCCACTAAGATGTTAATACTGGTTCAAATGAGAATTTGGGCAACTGGATGTTTATGGACAATCTTATATAGGAAAGCTAGGAAAAGATTACTTAAGTGAGACATACAATGGATTAATATTTTATAGGGCCATAAACCAGGATCTTTGGGATTTTTCCCCCTTACTGCATGGAAATTATTTGTGTGTCTACTGGATAAAAGTCTATAAGTTAACTGCTGCCCCTAAAAAAGCTGTAAAATAACCAAGTCAACAGAGAGTTAACTCAATTCTGCACTAAGAAAATATTTAGCAATATTTTCTACCTATTTCCAAATTTCAGATAATTTTTATCATACTAGAAAGATCTTGGATATCTTCTCTTAAGATTATCCAACGGATGTATGAACTATTATACAAAAGACAGTGCTAATTTCACAAAATATCTTAAGGGCAAGATGTGGAAATAAATGTCCCAGCAAACGAGGATCCAAGAAGAGCCTAGACAACATTTGGCCAAATTAAAAGAACAGACTGCTCAGTGGCACTTGTGTGAAAGGATATTTCTTCCCCTTCTGTTGCAGATGGAAAGACTTCTTGAAGTACAAACTCTTATAAGAATGCGTCCTTTTGCTAGTTTTCTAGTGGGTGAAGGGTTAAGTTGATCTTTTTTTCCATCTAGGATGAGTACACTAAGCTACAAATCTAAGGGGAATTTATATATATATATATATATATATATATATAAAATCCTTTTTTCTGAGCTTGCCTAAAGGAATTGGGTGGTCTAGCATCGAAAAGAAATAAATTATTGGTTTCTAAAATGCTAGCTTCTAGTCTTTTTTAGTTCCTTTAATACCTGACCCTTCAGAAGAGAAGTACTTTCTCAAACACAGGTATCAGCATAATCTGTTATTTCAGAAAATGACTTTCACAGTTGGATTCTCAGATAGTCCTCCTGCACTGAAACCTTGAGCCTTGAGGTTTGTATGCAGTGGAGATGCAGGAAGAACGCTTCTGTATGATAATAAGTGCCCCAGGGCTGACAGGACACCTGTCCCGGCTAGAGGGAAGTTGGTCAGCCCTCAGCTCTAGCAACCTGGCACAACCTACACTCTGCTTATGTGAGACTGAGACCACCAGACCCGAGTCCCACCTCTGTGAGAAGAAAAGCTGGCCTCAGGGGCCAGGTCTACTGGTGAGCTCTGAGGTTTCTTGCATGTTGCTGGTTTGCTGGATGAGTAGCCCCGAGCGAGTTGTCAGTCCCCATCCTGGACCCACGACCAGCTGGTGATCGGGTCTCGCTCACCAAATAATCAGCGACTTTTATGTTCCATTTTTTTTCCTGCTCTAGGAATGGGAATAACTGAATACAGCAGCCAAATATCTTTATAGACTTTTCCGTGTAACAAGATTTCCAAGTCCCAGTCACATTTAGATCAAGGCACAGGAACATAACAGATTTCTAGGTCTAAGTCAAGAATTTTGATGATCTATTACAGTTTGTCATAATGAGATTTAGTCTTTACTATAATTAAGGGCAAGAAACACTGAACTGGTGCCTTAAGTCCAAAATTGCCGTACGGAGGAAGCACTCTTCAATCATTCTGTGGAACGCATTGATTGCTGGAAATATCATCTTACTCATTCCATGTGTTTCTAGATTTCAGTTTTCTAAGTGCCATAAGCCTACCTAATTTTACCATGGGGCATCTGTAGATATATTTCTAACATGGAACAAAACTTCAATAAATCTATCCTGTCAGCTGTAGATGCCATTATAACTTTGGGTTTTGGCTTTTTTTCCCCTTTTCCTAAGCAAGTTAATAATATTTAAACTCTTCAAATGACCCTTTTCCTGTTTCCAAGCAGAAATGCAGAAGGTATTTGTGTATAATGTTAGAATGCTGGCAAATAATGCCTGGCCGGGCATCTCTAAACCCTCCACTTAGATGAAAACTGATACCTTCAAGGTCGTAAAACCCTGCCGGGGAGAACCACCTTAGCAAACCAAGAAACCTAATGATGCACGGGCAGGCAGGACCTCGGTCAGGGCCTGGTCTGCGGAGAATGACAGAAAGGGGACTGGCGGGAAGCGCAGGCCTGGGAACGCTGCCGGGGATTACAAGAGCAGTTTGTGACCATTTAAAATATTTCTCACATACTTTTGGCTTCATGGAAACATGTTCCTTCTCTTTATATGCACATCTGTTTCCCATGTTAGAATATAAACAAATTCAAGGAGTGCACAGAAATCCGTCTCTATACTTCCATGCATTTAAGAAATGAATGCAGTCAGTTGCATGAAACACTGTACTTCAGGAAGGCGTCATTGAGTCTTTTTCTTTGGTGAAAAGTATCCACATTAGTACTTCCTAGTGAAAATGTGCAAGGTGGAATGCATCAAATGGGCCATTCTCTTGCCATGTGGGGCACAGAGTAATATTAAACATGTTGTCACTTTGAGCCGAAAAACAGAAACACATGAGGAATGGTGGCAGAAGGATGGCTTTAGAATGTGTTCTTTAGCTGAGGTTTCTATTCTATCCCCTACCCCTACACACACACACACACACACACACACACATACATGTGTACACACACATACATGTGTGCACACACACGAACACACACATGTGAGCTGCATGTGCAAAGCCGCAAAGATGTGGCTGCAGGGCTTGGTGGCAGGATCAGGATGGTGAGTCTCAGGAATGCAGGGATGTGGGCAAGGGGATTCCGGAAGTGTGTGGGATCCAGCGAGAGGGTGGGATCCAGGAGTGGGTGAGAAGCGTGATCTAGCCTGATGGGGCCAGAGTGGGGACCTCCACTGGGACACTGGCTTCAGGGACAGACTGTCCAAGAGTGATGCTGAAAGAAGAGTGTCTTTAGGAGGTGTTTGTACTAGTTGAAATGGGGCGGGGGTGTTCTGAGTAGGAATAAGGAAAGAGACTACGACACAAAGAGAAAGTGTTATTTTGGTGCAATGTGAGCAAAGCTAAGATTGGTTAGAGATGGACGGGGGTGTGGAGGGGCTGCCAGGACACTAGGGAGGTGGGCAATGCTCACACTGCGGCCGTGAACGGGGCCTTAGACAAGGATCTCACAAATGCTGAATAATCCCAAAGTCCTATCAAGAAGCACGTAACTATTAACAAGACGTCTGGGACTGCTGTGGAATGCATCCCGTTCCTTCCCAACTTCAGAACCAGGCTCTGAGGACAAGGTGGCCTGGGACCCTTCTCTTGGTCTCCTTCTAACACACATTATCTCCTCTTCTTTCCTTCCCCCATCCCCGGCCGAGCCTGCTCAGCCCTTCACATCTGGGCTGAGCACATCAGTATACACTCAGTTGTCCAAACCGGTGTTAGCGGCCTCCCAGTGAGGTTTTTCCAGGTTCTTGGTGATTTTGGGGAGATAAGAGTTTTAGGCTGCACCACATAAGCCAAGCAAGCAGCTTTTTTAATTGAAAATGACAGTACACGAGAGAGAGAGAGAGAGAGAGAGAGAGAGAGCGAGCGAGAGAGAGCGCCAGCCACCAGGGGACTGTGCAGAAAGGGCAGCTGAGCTGGGAGGAAGTGATTTTTGGCCTTTTAGAGTCTTACTAATTGAGGCAAGAAATATTCAAGGCTAAGGGGATGGCTTTTACTAACAATCTGGGTAGTCATTCCTGGAATTGGATTCTCTCCCATTCATTTTCATATTTTGTACGATTGTCTCAGAACTGTCATGGTGATTTCAAGGTCAGAGAAATTTTAAAACCACAATGTAAATGATATTGTAATTAGCCAAAGTTCATGTAAGGTGGCAGAGATCGCTGACAAGCCAGTTGAAGCCAGTTCTTCCAGTCAGCCCCTCCAGTGAGCTCTTGCCTGGGTGCTGTTTACTTTAACACCTGCACCTACTCTGCAAGTGTCTGCATGCAGCCTCAGCCCTGTCTCCTGCTCAACACTGGGGCTTTTGGGGGAGTGCAAGGGAGGAGCTATTTATAGTATACAGGGCCATAGGTGTGAGCGGGGACCCTCCTAGGCAAACATGATCAGCCTATTTTTACTCTAATGTAATCTTAGCTCAGTATTTTAATCTTTCTCTGGGTCATTTTTTTCGTAGATTTTCTCTCCTATCCCTGCAGTTTTAGGAATTAGAGAAAAGAGGAAGAGCTATCTCTGACGGGAGAGAAATGTCCCTGTACTCACCAGAAGGCAGCAGGACCGCTTCCCTGGCCCTGTCACTTACTCACTGTATGATTCGTGGAAACCCCATGAACTGTCTATACCTGGAATTCTTCATCTGCATAAGTCAGGGATGCCACTAAATGATATTAACAAAAAGATTTCATGAGAAAATTTATCATGAAGGGGTTTTTGCCAAATGTAAAATAGCTCCTGAACTTCTGTTGTTTCAGTTGCCGTGTCTTCCTCAGCAGCACCTACTCTAATGGAGGCCAAAGGACAGTCTCAAACTCATGCTGAATTATCGATCTCTGTTCATATTCATTTTTAATGGCATCCTATTATTAATGATATAATACTCAGCCCCTCCAAGCTTTACTTGGATGAAGAGCAACAAAGAAATGCAAGCTAAGAACAGAGTGGTCACCCAACGTGGGCCGTGTCATGGGGAAGCCCACATTCCAATATTTATGGGGCATAAATGTTCCCCAAAGACTTAAAAGTAAGAGCCTTTTTCTTGTGTTTATGTGCTCAATGATTGAAATGCTAACAAAGCAACAGAATAAGTGGGGGAACTTAGTTTAAGCAATATGCATGAAAATGCATTGAAATCTCAATTCTCAAAATACGACATGATGAAGCAGCAAGTTGGCAATTTATTTTTAAATATAGAAAAAGTCAGAGAGACCCCCTTTTTTGTGTGCTTTTAGAACAGGGAAGTGAAGAAACAGACCTGGGAGCAAACACCACAGGAGGAGATTCGTTCGGTGAATCCAAGTCAACCCAACGCTTTAAGACAAGAAGTCATCTCACGCTTTTGGGTGTGACAAAGAAACCGGCTGAGTTAGAGTTTCTCTAATATTCTTTCTAACACTCTAGCATTTTGTGATTATTCAAGAAAGGAAACACGATTAAAAGTAGAGCAAAACACAGCTTAGAATTCCGTTTCCCATGGACTTCTTGAGTGATGAGGAGGGAAGGAGTGCCCCTCGATTGTGCGCTCCTTTTTCAAGTCTTAATGATGATAATGCGACGATGATTATGTTGATAAAACATGCTGAGAAAACCTTTTTGTGTACAGAATAAAATATTTTCTATGGCATTTTTCTTTCCCAGTGGGGATTGATTTGAATCATGATGCATTACACACCATTTCCTTATCTGTAAAATAGTCATAAGAATGACAGATTTGGAGTCAGACAGAACTCTACCAAATTCTAGGACATATCCTTATTGTCTCCATCTGTGAAACGAGATTGCTACCTTATCCCAGAGCTCTACTCGCAGTGTTATGTGTGTAGCAATTAGCAAGGTGCCTGGAAATCTCCAGGACATGCGTGTGTCCTTCTTTCAAACTAGCACCTGCTACTCATCCCAGCCCTTTTCTGACCACCTGGTATAAGATGACAAAATGAACAGTCATTGTTTTTATTTTCAGGGACCTTAAACACTAGCATGAGGATAGTGATTAAATAATACCACTATTAAAAATATAATGGAAAACTTTGATGAGTGCTCTTAGCAAAGAACAAAGAAAAAAGAAACAAAGAGGTCAATCGAAGAACAAAAGCCAAAGACTTAATTTAGCCTGGGCAGTTGTGAAGTCTCCTGTGACAAAGTTGCATTTGGCATACAATCTGAAGTAAAACAATTAATAAAGTTGATGTGAAGAAGGACTATCTGTGTATGCAAACAGAATAGGATGTGCAAAGGCCCTGAGGCAGGAAGCTACTCTGGGCAGGACTGCTGGTGGCCACAGAATAAAGGGAAGTGGTGGGGGTGAGGCTGGGGATGCCTGAGACGCAACCACGGTTACAACGCAAGTTCTCCCCTTCTGTGCTGCAGAAATCGGGAAATAAGCTACCTCAGGGGTTGGTAAACTTTTTCTGTACAAGGCCAGGTAATAAATATTTCAGGCTGTGCAGATCATTCACCTGGTTGCAACTATTCAACTCTGCCTTTGTAACATAAAAGCAACTATGGGTGATCTGTCAACAGGTGTGTGTAACATTGTTACAATAAAACAGAAACTTGAATTTCATATAATTTTCACATGTTAAGAAATATTCTTCTTCTTTTAATTTTTCCTGACTGTTTGGAAATACAGAAATCATTCTTAGCTCACAGGCTGTAGTTTGATAAACTGAGCTAGCTAATTGCTGAATTTTATTCTAGGCATTTCCTGCTATGCCCAAGGCACCCCAAAGACATAGGTAGGGGTGCTGGTGGGGTCAGAGTATACCAATGTCAGCCTCCAGTGAACCGTACATCCAAGCTCTGATCCAATCAACGTGTCCTACTCAAAGGAAAGAATGAATGAATGACTGATGGAATGAAAAAGTGAACCAAATAAGAACTGAATGAATGAATGAGTGAATGAATGAAATGAGTAGTTAAAGGAAAGAGGGCTTGCCTGTGCACGAGGAACATGTGATCTGGACCCACCTTAAGGACGGTCTTGCACTTCCATACATTTCCCTGAGAGTTTTCAAAAGCAAAGCCCCAATTTGCATAGCTGATTAGAAACATTTTGTGACTTCAGAGAGAAGAGAGACTGACCTGAATGTTATTATGGAGCATAAGGACATTAAAAAGGATTAAAAAAAAAAAAAGAAAGAAAAAGTCTGTCGGTCGGTGCTGAGAGAGGCGTCTTCAAATCCCCCCCAATAATGGGTTCAATCAACCCAGCATATGCAGAAGATTCACAATTTTATATTTCAAAGAAGAAGCATGTCGGGGGGCAAACAAGAAGCCTAGCGGTTAGAGAAAACGGAAAGAAAACACACAATTGCTCTTAGTCTGTCATTTCCCCCACAGAGTAGTAAATAAGAGCTTTGATACATAAAAGCAGTTATCAAACAGTAACAAATTAGTTCTTCACCATCTGTGATCCACGAGAGGGGGTGACAGTTTTAGTGCAAGATTTTAAAATATGAAATCAACTATTTATGAACCGAGTTCAGAGTCTCCATGTCTACCCGGGCTCTGAAGGCACAGCCACAAGAAAGCCCTGCGGTTTTCAACTAACAAAAGCCAGCAGTTGGGGCTCCTCTCTTTAAAATATGCTAATTACTGCCTGACATTTGTAAACAAGATGTTTCCTTCCCTGCTGCCGCTTACCACACTCACATACTTCCGCGTCCCTTTAAAGAAACTAGCTTCTCACAGCAGCCGGGCAATGAAAAAAGCCTCAAGGTAAAGGAAGTCCAGTCTCCCTTGCTACCTTGATCTGGGATCTGGCCAGAGGCTCCTAGGTCAGCCTGGATTCTTTGGTCCTCCCAGAGCTTGCCCCTGGACTCCCCTAGGGTGCAGCCGGAGCCCCCACCCTCCTCTCAGTCAAGCCAGGCACCCTCAGCTTTCCACAGTGGTTCCTGTTACTGGGCTGTGGTTGACTCCAGGCAGCTCCTGGGAAGGCTTGACCGAAGCAGTGGATCTCAAGAACCACCCCCTTCCCAGGAGGCAAGGAGCCACCTGGGCACCCTCTCTCCCTACCGCCCTACCTGCATGTCAGCAGGAGAAATCAAAAGATGCCAGGCCCTGACCGTGCCCTGCAGGCTCCCTTAGTCTGCACCTCATCCTGTAACGCTAACTACCTCTGAGAAGGTCTGTACATCCTCAAAGGAGCTGGCAATTCCTCCTGCAGGTTCTGGGCAGAGTCCATCAGTTACAGCATGTGGTTTCCCAGAAACTGAGGGCGGAGGAAAACACCGCTGGGATATTAGATTTGACTCCTCTTCTTGGTCCTAGGCATTTCCCTCCTTGATGAGTTATTGAAGATTTTCAGTGTGTTTCCTGCTTCTCTATCTTTGCTGTCCTCGTCCTCCTCTTTTTCCCTTGTTCTTTTCCTCCAGTGGGAATGGCGTCAAAGTAGGTAAATAACAATTTACTATATTGTAATACGATAACGACCAGGTTTCCAGTTGGAAAGAGAGATGTGTTCAAGTCTTGTCATAGTATAGGGTAGGCGAGTGACTTCAAGTTCTGTGCCTCTATTTTCTTGCCTGTAAATTGGGAACAGTCAAATAATCCGAATGAGGGACTATATATGACAGTGATTATGATATATCTGGCACATAGAAATTGCTCGGAAACTATGAGCTAAACTTGGTTAGGGAATGAGAGCCTATCTTATGTGGGCAGGTCACTTAACCTCTTTGAAGTTCAAGGGAGATCATGCAAATAGGAACTCTTTGCAAACTACAAAATGCTGCACAAGGAAAAGCCAGCTCGGCAGCTCAATAACTCACCATGATACCTTACAGTGTCAACGAGAGGTCCGTATCCAGCAACTTCCAAGGCCCCTTCTTCCAGCCTCAGTAGCCAATAGACTCAAATGCACATTGGTGATGATTTTAAAAATCCGTTACATGGTGCGTAACACTATGACTTACCTACCTGGGGACTTGCAATGACTTGTTCTTTGCCCACTGCATAGCCAGGTGCTGGCTGTAGGGACATTCCTACACTGCCTGGTTTTCACACAGGGGGCAACTAGAAGAGGCCAGGTCTTCAGGAACTCTATCTGAAAACTGGCTGGGTGTTTACAAATCCAGCACAGAGTGTACTTTTCTTCCCCTGCTCTGAAATTAAAGGGTATCTCTGTTATTTATTTACAGTATTTATTTTGCACTGACATAATTCAAACCAAATCAGACTCCAAACCC
The DNA here is from genome assembly GCA_008750915.1 of Microcebus jonahi. Lineage (NCBI taxonomy): Eukaryota > Metazoa > Chordata > Mammalia > Primates > Cheirogaleidae > Microcebus > Microcebus jonahi. The sequence continues at coordinate 55,079 of VSMF01169940.1, forward strand.
AGGAACAATAGCCTGATGAATTTTTAAAGAAACTTTCCAAAATAAAGTCAATGTTCTTGGCTTGGGTTAAGTTTGAGAAGTTTCCACCCCTTAGGAAGAGTTTTGATCTGTTTGTTGGCTCTGTGAATGGTAGAAGGCAGTCAGTAAAAACCACCACACAAGGGATCCCACTGTCTTATATTGAAGATGCTGCTGGCATTGAAAAATTTATTATTATAATTTAGTTATTATTTATTAGGCATTGTATGGCATTTGTGTGCCAGGTGCCAGATCGTACATAATTAAAATATTTTAATTCTAATATTATTATTACTATTTTGCAGATGTAGGGGACTAAGATTCAGAGAAATTTTATAACCTGTAAAAGATCATACTGTGATGAAGACAAAAATCAAGCCAATTTCTGCTTTGAACCCATTATCTTTCTAAAGACTTCACCAAAAAACTGTTAGAACTGATAAATGAATTCAGGAAAGTTGCAGGAAACAAAATTAACCAATAAATATCAGTTATTTCCATACACTAAAAATGAATTATCTAAAATGAATTATCTAAAAATGAATTATATTAAAAAATTAAGAAAACATTTCCATTTAAGATAGCATTCAAAAAAATAAATTATTTGGGAATAAATTTCACCAACAATGTGAAAGATCTGTGCTCTGAGAACTGTAAAACATCGATGAAAGAAATTGAAGAAAACACAAATAAATGGAAAGTTATTCTGTGTTCATAGATCAGAAGAACCAATATTGTCAAAATATCTATATTATACAATGCAATCTACAGATTCAATGCAATCCCTCTGAAAATTCCAGTGGCATTTTTCACAGAAATAGAATAAACAATCCCAAAATTCATATGGAACCACAAATGACCCCAAATAGCTAAAGCAATTTTGAGAAAGAAGAACAAAGCTGAAGGCATCACACTTTCGGATTTTGAATTATATTACAAAGCCATCATAATCATGGTACTGGCATAAACACAAACTATTTCATAAACTAATGGAATAGAATAGAAAGCCCAGAAATGAACCCATGTATATATGGTCCACTAATCTTCAAGGAAAAAAGCATGAAAAATAATAGAGAACAGATCATCTCTTCAATAAAGATGATGAGAAAACTGGATAACCACATGCAAAGGAATAAAGTTGCATCCTTATCTTAAGCCACATGCATAATATCAATGCAACATGGATTAAAGACTTAAATGTAAGACCTGAAACTGTACAATTTTTAGAAGAAAAAGTAAGGAAAAGGTTGTTGATGTTGGTCTTGGAAATGACCTTTCTGAATATGACACCGAAAGCACAAACAACAAAAGCAAAAATAAATAAGTGGGACTACATCAAACTAAAAAGTTTCTTCACAGCCAAGGAAACAATCAACAAAATGAAAAAGGGGTCATTAATATCCAAAATATATAAGGAACTCACACAAGTCAACAACAAAAAAACAAACAATCTGATTTTAAAAATAGGCTAAGAACATGAATGGACATTTTTTTCAAAGAAGACATAGAAATGGCCAGCGGGTAAATGAAAAGGTGCTCAGCGTCACTAATCATCAGGGAAATGCAAATAAAGACCACAATAACATGTCACCTCACCCCTGCCTATGGATGGATGAAAGGATATAAAAATTGTGAGATATATATATATATATAGTGAGATATATATATATCTCACAATATATATTTCATACACATATGTAAAATATATATTATTCACCCTTATAAAAGAAGGCAATCCTGCCATTTCCAACAATATGGATGAACCTGGAGGATATTATATATAGTATATAAGTGAAATAAGCCAGGCACAGAAAAGACAAATAGTGCATGATCTCACTAATATGTGAAATCCAAACAAGTTGAACTCATTGAAATAGAAAGTAGAAGGGTGGTTGTCAGAGGCCGGGGGATGAAGAAAATGGGAAGATGTTGGCCAAAAGGTATAAACTTTCAGTTATAAAAATGAATAAGTTCTAGAGACCTAATGTACAGCACGTTAACTATAGTGAATAATAACGTACCTTATATTTGAAATTTGCTAACAGAGTAAATCTTAAGTATTCTTGCTACAAAAGAAGGTAGCTATGTGAGGCTGTAGACATATATATTAGCTAGATTTTGGTAATCATTTTACAATGTATACATATATCAAAATATATCTTACATATATACATATAAGTGTTATTTGCCAATTTTACCACAGTAAAGCTGGGGCAGGAATGTGTCCTTTTCACCAAACTCTATCACATACTGTCCCTCTTGCTAACGTCATTTTTGTTAACCTAGTGTGTTTCCTAATGAATATTTTCAGGAAGTCCCAGCAGACATTTTAAAGTAGTCAAGTGCCTTCCCTGGAAGACTGTCCCCTCCCAGTAAATACTTGTCTACAGTCTTGCCTGTCTTTAAAATGTTTTTTTTTTTTTTTTTTTTTTTTTTTACCTCACATGGCATTTAAATAAGCCCTCAGCATGCCATCTGCACCTAATAAAAAGTTGTTTAATAAGGAATTATGTATTAATAAAAATTATTACATGTGAAGAAATTATTTCAATGATAATTCCAAACCGACTTTCCAAATATAAAGTCCATGCAGACCTATTAGAAGTGCATCGTGTGAATGTGACAAGTGAAGAAAGGAAACTGGGAGCGATGATTCAAATACAAACTCACGACCACCCTGACAGCCCCCGCCCCGAGTCTCATTCTCATGTTTGCACTAACCACTGTTCACTCCTCTCCTTCCGCTACAAAACACGGGCACTGCAGAGTGTCCCTGTGCCTCTCCCTCTGCCAAAAAGAGAAGTCATCTTTGACTCTTCCTTACCCCTCACCCTACCTGGGATCAAATGCCAGTCCTGGCGATGCTACTTCCCCGTGAGTGAGGGCCACTTCTCTCCACTGTCACTGCCCCCGCGCCCCATAGTGTTTGCTTGGATTCACGTGCAGCCAGCTGACAGCACTCTGCTTCCTCCCCCAGTCCCGACTCCACCAGCACCGAGAGCAAGTCACCCCTGTAAGAGACACTTTGGTAGCTTGCCCTGCTCCCAGGTCAGGTGTGAATCCGCGAGCAGGGATCCCGGGAGCTTTCTGCCTTGGCCCCTGCCTCCCTTACAGACTTCATCGCCCCAACACTCCACCCCACCCTCTGACCCTAAGTTTTAGCCATGACAGTCTCCCCACCTTATTTCCTCCCTCCTTTCCTTCTTTTCTTCCTCCCTTCCCTCCAGCCTTTCCTCCCGTCCTTGCCTTTTTCCTTATTTCTTCCTGAGAAAATGCCCCTCTCTCCTCTTCCTTCAGCCTGGACTGGCCATTCTTCCTAGTGGCCTAGCCAGCTGTGATTGTCTGGACCAAATGTGACCTTCTCTGGGAAGCCTCACTGGCCCTCTTTGAGTGAGGTGAGCTCCTGTGTTGGCAGCGCCCAGCCCACGTTACAGTCACTGCTTGTTCATGGCGGGTCTTCCCACCAACCCACAAGCTCCCTGGAACCAGGTGGCATGTCTTTCTGTTCCTGTTCCAGGGCCTCGTACAGCAGTTAGCAAGTGACACATGACCTGCACTCATTAAATGTTTCTTGTAGGAATGGCTGAATTTCAAATGCATTGTAACAGCAACAAAAATGTGCTGTGCTATCTGAGCTGAAGTTAGAGCAGTGGCAACTGCAGACCAGTCTGGGTGGAGCTAGAGCCAGAGCTCTTCTCCTTAGACCCCTCAGTTAACGCTCTGGCAAATGTGGGCAGAAGAAACGAGCCTGCCGTCTAGGACTGCGTCTCAGCAGGATCATATCAGAGCCAAGTGACCTCAATCAAATAATAAGTTTCTTCAGCCTCAGTTTCCCTGTCTGTAAAATAGGGGTAATAATACCTGCCCTGTCTACGTCTCAGAGATAGTTAGGGGGGATCTACTAAGATAATGTGAAAATACATTGCAAACTCTAAAGTGCTTAAAAATGAAATAGTTCTTTAGTGGTTTAAGAGAAAAAAAAACGAAAATGAATACCAGCACCCACAGCTGTATGGAATAACAGCTAACACTTAACATGTGCAAGGACCACTCCATGTCCAGCCATCCTAGCTAAAGCGTGGTCTTCCATGCCTGCAGTAGAGTAGAGGAAGAAAACTGATAGGGAGAGCTAATGTTTTCAGCCTCAACACTCACGGGTGCCTAACACTCATGGGACAGATACTATGCATGGCAGGACACCGATAAAGCAAGCGGCCCCCTAAGCCACCCTGTAGGCAGCGGTGCTGGCCATTACGGTCATGGAGCATCAGTGCATTAGTGTCCCGGGGCTGCCATAACCAGTGACCACAAACTAGATGGCTGAAAACAACAGGAACATAACCTCTCACAGTTCTGGAAGCCAGAAGTCTGCAATCAGCTGTCAGCAGGGTCGGCTCCTTCTCGGAAACTCCGGGGAACATCCGTCCCCTGCCTCTTCTAGCTTCTGGTGATTGTCAACGGCTCTTGGCTTCCTTGGCCTGTAGTGGCATCACTCGAACCTCTGCCTGTCTCCACTTGGTGTTCTCTCTCTCTCTCTGCCTGTGTTTTCACTTCTTATAAGGACATTGGTCATTAGGTTAGGGCCCCTGCTAATCTAGTATGAATTCATTTTAACTAGTTACATCTGCAAAACCACTGCTATACTTCCAAACAAGGTCCCTGCTATGGACTGAATTGTGTCTTCCCAAAACTCATGTATTGAATCCCTAATCCCAGTGCATTGGGAGAGAGGGCCTACAGAGGCAATTAAGATAAAATGAGGCCCTGATCCTACAGAGCTGGTGCCCCTTTAAAAGGAAGAGACATCAACGCTCTCTCTCTTTGCCACGTGAGGAAACAGCAAGAAGGTGGCCATCTGCAACCTTCATCATAGCCCAAGCACGCTTGCAACCTGGTCTTGGACTTCCAGTCTCTGGAACCGTGAGAAGTCTGCTGTGTAAGCCTGTGGCATTTGTTATGGCAGCCAGAGCAAACGAATGCAGCCACATGCAGCGATTCCCGTGCACAGGAATGTGAGGGGACACTATTCACCCTAGGACTGTCAGTGAACTCCCTTAGCTTTTAGTCTTCCAAGGCCCTGTTTAGGAAGGCAGAGAAAACAATAAGTTATTTAGAAAGATCTTCATTGATATTTAGAATGGAAAGCCTCATTGATCTGAAAAAGTACTTTACAAGGCCTCCGTTGTTTCTCGGTAATGCAAGACAAATGAGAAATTCATGTAATAATGAGAATAATGGCTGTTCTTATGATTATAGTTCAATTGATTGGGGGGGGTTAAGATTTGGTTTAGAAACGTTTGCCTTTCATGCGTTTGCAGTTTTGCTGGTTTGGAAATGTTATTTTTGTTGAAGTCTAGTGCCGCTGCCTCTGCACATGTACTCATTATCCCATTCTTGTATGGACATATGGCACAGAAAGTTTAGAAAATACTGCCCAATTTGTCTAAATACCAACTCATGGCCTAATTCACCGCGCTGCCCATTGTGCGGGGAGAACACAGCTGTATAACCTTATCAACACCCGGCCAAAGGCGTGCAAAAGGCGTGCCCGCAGTTCAAACGCCAATCCCAAGCCCGCGTTTGCCTTGGCACCTGGCGGCTGCACAGTGGGAATGGGCAGGTTGGTGCGGGAATTTGAAAGGGTTGGGGAGTGGAAGGTGGGAACAGAGAATTCCTAGATCCCTGACTTCTGCATAACTTCAAAACACGTAGCCAACTTTCTTATGCCAGAAAATTTGAAAGGATTTTTCTTTCTCTGTAATCTTTCTTTCCCATTCCCAGCTGGTTCCCATAGCTCTTGTTTCCAAGGCACAGGACTGAGAAAACCATTGACCTAATATTTTCCTCCCCGGGAGTAAACGGTGCCCCTTTCTTAAATCTCACCTCCTATGCACCCGGAGAACAGTCGGATCAGAGGATTCAGGTCCGTGACTTTTGCTCTCCTGCCTGGACTGGCCGAACAAGGGGGCCGGGGAGAATTCAGGCAACTTAACAGATAAATGATTTCTAACGAGCAGTATGTAACGGAGCACTAGAGTAGTATAGCAAGATGGCCTCTCAGTAGGAATTCATTCATTCAATCAGTGGATGCTGATCGAGCATTTGCTGTGGGCCAGTTGCTGCCGCCCAAGAGAAAAAGGTCTACACCATAATTCTGGCTCTGAGAGAGCTCGTGATCTGGGGCGGGGGTGAGCACACGGCTTTACTGTTCACTACCTCTGTGACCAGGGCAAGGTCCGTAACTTTCTAGGCTTCAGTTTCCTTTCCCGTACAAGGAAGATATCAGTAACAATGGTAGCACCGAGGTACAGAATTCATATGCAAAATAAATGGATTGAAATTAAACTAACGTGTAGGGCAGTTTCTGGCAGAGGAGAGGGGGAGGCACCGTAGGGAAATACATCACACGATGGTTCCCCGTTAAATGTACGACTTGTGTTCAGGCAAAATGCTCTCAGATGAGAGCAGGGAACGGTACGCTGAGGAGCTGAGACGCAGTCGAGCACAGCGTCGTAGCGGAGTAGACCTGGGCACGGGGCACGTAGGAACGGGCCTCAGGCGGACCTCCTAACTCACGGCCTCGGGAGACCTGTGCTCCTCCCCTCTAGTCTGCGGTCTCCTCATGCTTCCAGAATTGTCTGAAGGGCATCAGGGGCCCTGGACTGGAAATCCCTTGTTCCATTTGGGTATGTTACCTCGAACATGCTCTGCTTTGGTAGGGCATCTTAATATAGAGCAGGCGTCCTCAAACTATGGCCCACGGGCCACATGCAGCCCGCCGAGGACATTTATCCGGCCTGCCGGGTCTTTATGCCTCCGCTGCCTGTCCTGCTTAGCAGCCGACTCGTCCCGGGCCCACAGTGCACACGTGTGGAATGTGCGCCACACTCTCCAACGGTCTGAGGGGCAGTGAACTGGCCCCCTGTTTAAAAAGTTTGAGGACCCCTGATACAGAGGCTGTGCCAGCTAAGGTCTGAAGGTTGCTTTCCAGCTGAATATACTTTATTGCCTTTGTCGTTAATGACGTTGAGCCCACGTCTGCATGCACATCAGAGGCGGCACCTGTGCAGGGGTGGAGAACGGGAGATCGTGTGACATCAGCCTACGGACACGCCTTCTCCCCTCCGGTCCCCTTCACAGCAGATGCCATCTCAGGCTGGGACCAAAGGGGATCTGTCCTGTTCTGTTTCTTTCCCAGGTGCCACATCAGCCAAGGGAAAGAGGGACTAGGGGACGTCCAGCAGCGTGGCATCTGCGGTCAAGGTCTCAGCACGGCCGTGTTATTCTCCGCACGTGTCTCTCGTGGGTCATGATCTCCTTAGATTGGGAACCCCTTAAGGGCAGGAGCTGTGTTTATCAGAAGTCGAAGCTCCAAGTCTCGCAGAACATCTAACATGTGGCAGGTGTTTAGTAAATACCTAGGGAGCAAGTGATGCCAGACGCCAGGGGCCAAGGCGAGCGCTCTGGGACTCAGCAGGTGACTTGCCCACCCAGGCAGAGCTGCGTGAGTTTCCCTCCCAAGGTCTCCAGCTGCCGCCTCTGACAGTGGAGCTGCCTCTTGGGCAGGCTCTGCCCTCACTGCGGGGTCCTCCCAGGTCCCGGGGCCACGAGGGGAGGCTTTCGAGATGTGAGCCAGCCCCAGGATCATCCTCCTTGATGAGACAGACATGGAAGGGGGGCGTGGAAGGTCTGAGGACACAGCCAGAGAGGCCACGGAGAAGAGACTTCTGTGTCCAGCCCTGGAAGAGCCCCATCTTCTTCTGCAGAAAAGTGCAGTTTCTCATTCCCAGCCCCTCACCTGTTTTGATGCCCCTGAGAGACGATAAGGGCATGACTTGCAGGGGTGCCAGTCTGTGTTCTCAAGGGAGGGGTGACAAAATTTCCATCCACCGTGCAGGGAAAGAGAAGGGGAGAGGAGAGTCCTGGTTGTGGGCCTGGCCCTGCCATCAACTTCCCGTGTATTTGTGGTTTGGGGCCCATCTCCCCATGTATGGAAGGAGAGTCGCCGTGGTGGTGCATGAGGCAGCTTCAGTTGTGGTTTCTGGAGCTCTCGTCAGCAAGGTGGGGCATCTCCCTAAAGCAGTGTGTCAGGGCCTTTGTGCCATCCTTCTCCGCATTTCTCTGCAAGTCTCTTCCGGGGCTTGAATGGGGACTCTAATATGCAAATGCTCCCTTTTCTTGCCATCCAGCAGACATGCTTATCTGATTCAACTTTAATTGCACTGAAGAAGAGCCATAGCAAGTTAATTGCAGTCGTTTTCTGTCTCATAAATACCTGGTAGTATTTCAAATGCAAAATTGCAAAAAGTTCAGACGTCAAAGTGGCCAAACCACGAGTCCTGTGTTCCCAGATTATGTTCTCTGTATCTACTCAGTGATCGGGTTTTAAAAATTGATTGCAGTTTCTGTGGACTGCAGTAAAAGCTGAAGATTACATAAAATTGGGATGTTTTGTATTTAGTTGCTAAGGAAAGTTCTCCTTAACTGAATAGACTAATTACAAACAGATCTTTGCCATTACTTCTCTTTCAAAGATTATTTGTTTAACTCTTTATAACTTCATTCAGTTTTAAGCCCTAAGCAGGAATACATGGCACAAACAATAATATCTCCTTGTAAAATGAGCTGCCTTTTATGTAGCCAATACTTTGAAGGTATAATTTGTATGACGTGTACTTTTCCCTAACCTGAAACTAGGGAAAACTTCTGCTAGTACACCGAAATGTCTGAGATGTGGAAATTTTCATTAATTTGCGTAAACGAGAATGCATCTCCCCAAGTCTTGTTTGGACTGAATTTTTCATAACTTTAATGGAAAATTTGGAGGAGACTTACTCCATTTCTTCAAATCTCTTTGCACCCAACTTACATTTCGTATGCCGTTCAGAACATGTAATATAGTCATTAAGAGTAGAAAGTTGATAAATCAAGGTAATCGCTTCTCTCCAACTTAACTAATTTCTTAGTAAATATGGACTTCTCTTAGCTTTAGCCACAATTCTTATTTATATATTCCTTCAACTCCTGCAGCACCTTTATTCTCACCAGTAAATCATTATCTATTTCTTGACTCTTGTCTATAAAAGGATGTAGCACCTTCTTCAAGTGCAGAAAGAGACAGTTCCCAATGGTTACGTGGAAAGAACAGTTCAGTCCCCTCGACGCGGGGATAGTGTCCTGCTATCCTCACACCTCAGATCATTCTAGACCTAAATATGGGGTCTCCCACCCACTGGTTCCCAATGCTTTTCTACCCTTCAATGATATTCCAATCTTGCCTTAATTTCCTCACTTCCATTTGCATGAGATGGGCGATGGGAATTCTCCTGAACTTACTTCCCCACAAAATTCTCACTTCACGACTCCTCAGGTTTTATTCCACTACCCCTGGTTTCTTCTCTCTCTACCCCAGCCACACATTTCCTGACTTTTATTGGAACCAATCAAGAGCCACCTACTGTGATGTCTATGTGCTTCAGACATCTGGAACTAACTAGCTAGCACACTTGCAGTCTTCTTAGGCTCAGTTTGTGTTAATGCTGAGACCAGATCACTGGATTTATGCATCTGACTTCTTTCCACATTCCTGAAAATTGCATTTAGTAAACTGTAGACCTTCAGAATCCCTGCGCTGCTCAGTGTCATCACTGTAGTTGCATAAATACTTTCATTACTGTGTATTTATTATACCTTCAATACTCGATATCTCAGACCCTTATTTAGGAGAAATAAGCTAAAACATTTATATGCCATTTACCACGAGGTGAAGAATCGATTTTGTCCCTTACATGTCTTTTTGCAATGTGCATATTCATTGGTTAAATATTTTAGCATTTAATGTTAAGTGAGGATCCTGAGGGGACTCAAGGAAGTTGGTCTCTCTGGCTCTCAACCTAACCGCCCTCCCTGGCCTGTCATTGAGCCACGTCACCTAATCCCTTTGAGCCTCTTCTCCATCAGCCATTAGACAAGGACAATCACAGGAGCCGACCAGTTTGGTGAGTGCAACATGAGTTTATTCATGTGAAGCTCTTTGAATTGTGCCTGAAACCTAGACAGTGCCCAATAAATACTGTCTCTGATTTTCATTTTCATTATTAAAACAAACAATGTAGATTTACTTTCTTAAGAGCAAAATGTTTTGTATTAACCTCTCAGACTTTTGTGGGTAGGGAGTTATAAGGTCTAAACAATACAATGCTGGTGCCCAAGGGACACTCTGGCCCCATCCGCATGAAGATTGTGCCACAAGGGAGTGTTAGGCCCAGGATTTTGGTTTAGTCCATGCCTTCCTTGACGTCATCTTACTCCCAAGACTCCTGCCCTGAGCAGTGAGGCGCCCATTGTATTGTCAGGGCTTGTGTGTCCTTTTCTCCCAGTGCTAACCAACCAACTCTCTGACACAGACTGGGTGGCCTGCAGTCCAGTCTCGTTCCCACACTAGGCACCCGAAATCAGACTGCCCATCCCACAGGACTGTCCCCACTTCAGACTCCAGCCACACATGGGGGGCCCGGGTCACCTGTACTCTGCCTGGCCAAGTCTCAGTGCGAGTTTCCCACAACCCGCTCCCTGGGTTTGACGATTTGCTACAATGCCTTGCAGAGCTCAGGAAATAGCTCTACCTCCACTTACCAGTTTATTATAAAGGAAATAACTCAGGCAAATGGAAAAAATACACAGGGAAAAAATGCAGTTGGGCCCTGAGCTTCCGGTCCTCTGGGAGGGGCCACCCTTCCTGCACTCCAGGGTGCTCCCTGCCTGGAGTTCCCTGAACCCTGTCGTTTGGGGCTTCTATGCAGGGCCCATTGCCATTGGTGGCTGGACTCAATTTCCCATCCTGAAGCCACCTCGCCCCCCTTCCTCCCTCTAGAAGTCATCTCATCACCACATTCAAGAGCGTAAATGCCAAAGGGTTCAGGAGCTCTGTGCCAGGAACCAGGGACAAAGACCAAATGTTTAATTTTTTTATTGTATCACTTTAGCGCTACAGCTGTGGCCCTATCGAGGCTGACGCCATGCGTGTGGAGTCATGGCAAGGACCCTAGACAGGGCCACAGCACAGACAGCTCAGCTGGGTTTCACCCTGGAGCAGCCCTGTCACCCGGGGGGGAGCACTTACCTGCCTGGCCCACCTGCCGACGCGGAGCGGAGTCAGTCGTGACCAGCATGACCGAATGCTCCTTCGCTGGGCGCCTGTGTGCACAGGCACCGAGCCGCTAGTTACACACGGACTACTCTAATCCTCCCAACAACACCGAGAGCTGGCCGTGGCCATCCTGACTCAGAGAGGAAGAGAAAGAGGTTCGGACAGGTGAGGTCCAGGTAAGGCAGCCCTGCTGGGAGCTGAGGTTCCACTTTCTGCCAGCGAAGAGTTTCTTTATTTCAGCTACAAACCTTCCAACACCAAAACCCAGCGTCGTCTTCCACAGGTGACATTTGGGGACGTTCACAAGTCTTCCCTGAGCCCCACCCCACCCCTCGCAATCAGGTGTCCTCAGAGACTGTCTCCACCAGCTCTCCCGGGGTGTGTCCTCTCTCCCGTTTTCTCTGGACCACTCAGGGAGAGCTGCAGTTGAGTACACAGCAGCGAGAATTGACTGGCGGCCTCTTCAGCCACAGGGAGGGCAGTGGAGCCGGGTGTCGACGCCCTCAGACCAGCAGGGCTCTGCCGGGCTGTGGACGCCTTCTTCCACCTTCCGTGATCTACCAGAAAGTGGCCCCGAGCAGGCTGCATGGGCAGCAGACTGGCAGCTCGCCCTGGGCTCTCTCTGGCCACGCGTTTTTCTGTGCCTGCAGCGTCCGGGCGCCCAGCGTCCGTCCTCGTGAGTCCCCGCAGGTATCTACGTCATGGCTCCTTCATCTGGCTGGGTTTTCCGAAGCATTTCCTGATTCAAAACCCAGTGGAGGCCCTTTATTCCCCTCCAAACCCACCACACTGCGAGCCGACTTCCCTTCTTGAGATGGACCTGACCTCCATCCACCAGGTTCTGCGACACAAAGGCCACGGGACGCAAAGTTTCCCCTTCCTCGGTGGAGTCTGTTTACAGGTCAGCCTTACAAATCACGGCGTTTCTCTGCATCCTAAGCTTTCTGCAAATGTTCAAACGTTCTGGGATAAAAGTTAATTTGTTTTATTAGTTTATTTGTCTGTTTGTTTATGTTGCAGAATATACTAGAAGAGCCAGAGCTCACACACACTGAAATTCCTCCTGTGCTTCCTTGGCCAATCTTAGGCAGGAGGAAATGCAGTTGGTTGTTGCATTAGAAGCAAACGCCAGTCCGTCTGAGCTAGAAGCTGGAGATGATTACTGAAAAGAAAGAATAGTGCAATTATGCCAGGCTCCCCTGCCCAAGCACCGGTCAGCAGCAACCGATACGAATCTCCTGCCAGTGCTGCCCTCTCAGGGCAGTGTGCGATTCCTAGGGTTTGCGTTCCATCGAGGTGACAACAAACCCCTGGTGCTCTCCGTACCCGTCCAGTAGACGCTGCACAGGCCAGCTCCCGGCACTCGCTGTCAGCAGTGGTGGCCCGGCGAGGGCGGGACTCGCTTCGCTTTGTCTGCACCCTGGAAGAGCACGGCACACGCGCCTGTCCACACTCGCCAGCATGAATCCACGTAGTTCTGCTACTCACGTTCTTCCACCGCTAACACTAACTGGATTGTTTCTGTGGTCCTGGAAGCAGGTGAAAAGCATCTTCCCCAAAAAGTCAGAGGCAAGTGAAGGTCAAGGTGATGAAATTGGGGTAGACAATTAGAACTGAGGAAAAGAGCAGGAAGCCACGCAGAAAACAACAGTGGTTTCAATTTAATTTGATGTCCTTGCTTTGCTTGGGCCTTGCTGTAAGTCAGAGATTCCTTACGAAAGCAGTACGACCTAAAATTGGCGAGAAGGAGTCCGTTACGCCTTTCAGGGTAACCTTTATCATGCTGAGTAGGAGAAATGACTTTTCAAATTGCCAAAACAATTTTGGCTACTCAGATTGGTTGCTTTCGTCTTCCTGATCTGCGTGCCATGCAAAATCATGTGTGTGCATGTGTGTGTGTGTGTGTGTGTCTGTGTGTGTGTGTGTCTTTTCCCCCTGGCAGCCAGGAAGCCCAGAGCTAAGTTTACTGTGTGTTTGCAGCACCTATGTTGGAACCTCTCAGAATTCATTGTATCTTCCCTCCTTGCTATGGTCTGATTTGATTCAATGGCACATTTACTGCATGTGGAGACCGGATTAAGAGTGCTTCGGGGGGCATATAACAAAGTAACTGATGAATCGTGACTTAAACACAGATATATTTTTATTTCGGCATATTACGGGGGTACAGATTTTAAGGTTTCAATAAATGCTCTTTCTCCCCCTCCCCCACAAGTCTGAGTCTCCATCATGACCATCCCCCAGATGGTGCACATCTCACTCATTATGTATGTATATACCCGCCCCCCTCCCACCTGCCCAATACCCTATTACTGTAGCGCCTATGTGTCCACTTAGGTGCTGCTCAGTTAATACCAGTTTGCTGGTGAGTATATGTGGTGCTTGTTTTTCCATTCTTGGGATACTTCACTTAGTAGTATGGGTTCCAGCTCTAACCAGGAAAATATAAGATGTGCTATATCACCGTTGTGATGCGTTGATAAACACAGATATTTAATTGTTTCGTGGGGATGAGAATGGATAGAGTTGGTGCCAGGGTTGGCTCGCAGGTGGTTTCTCCTTCCAGCCCCTCCCTCCCGGTGGGGTCAGGAACGTCTCCTCTTAAGGCCACAGATGGGAGGTTTCAAATATTACATCCTCACAGGCCAGCTCTGCATGAGAAGGGAGGCTGGGGCCACAGAGCCCTCTCCTACGGCGCCCCACTCTACTAGCGGGGAGCAAAACCTTTCCCGAAGTCCCTAAGCAGAGTCCCCCTACGTCCCCTGGGCCACAGTCCTAGCACACCATGCGAATGGGTGGAAGAGAGAAGAAGACGGCCAGGACTACCTTGGTCCCATCAAGATTCACTCCCTGGGCCAAGGAGCAACCATATGATACGAAAATAGGAATACACCTCAGAGAGGATAAAAAAATAATAGTGATAATCCCAATGATTAAAATGTGCATAGCACTTTTCACAAGCTAGAAGTAATTACAGACTTGTGCATTTACCAATTCACTTCTTTCAGCAACTCTCTAAAGTTGCTATTTTCTTTGAATGCCCAGTTCAGGGATCAGGAAACAGACACAGAAGGGTGAGACCACGAGTCCAAGAGCGACTGAGCTGGAGCCGAGTTGAAACCCAGGCCACCTGTGCCACCGGTCGCTCTGCACACCTTGGACTTGGGTAGAAATGTAGATTCTTGTAGTTAGGCTTTTGAGAGCCAACAGATAATGCATAACTTGAGGTTACCGTATAAGACTTTTAAAGGACTCAGTATCTACTGCAATTACTAGAAAGACGGGCTCTTAGGGCCGACTAACCTGCGTGATTATCAAACATAACTCCCCCATCGCCTCATCGCGTAGGTGAGAAAACTCCTCTGGAGGTGGAAGCACCTTAGTGCTTCGCTTAATGCTTCACCTTAGTGCTACACAGCCATTAAACACACAGAGGTGGGGTGGGAACCTGGTTTCTGTCCACTAACTAACAAATCTGGACGTATCTTACTAACACGTTTACTGTCATCTGTATGCTCCAGGACCTCCGGCTTCCCATCCCCTTTTATCCAGTCTGCGTGTTCAGAGCACATGCTCCACCACGTATCACAGCAGGTGGCTGTGGATGGCACAGCGGGTACTCAGGAGAAAGAATGCTGGGGACCCTTTGGTGGCACCAGCCTAGGCGCAGTCTCACACCGGCCTGCCCACGAGGAAGAACCACGCTCCCTGTGACAATGCGCTAAACATCAAACACAGGCAAATTAAGGGCACTGAGCTCTACTCCTGTGCTCATCACAAGGTCTTTGAGCCTCAGTTTTCAATTTGTAAAATGGGGTTACTATATCTCACAGATTTGTGATATGCATGAAAGCGTTTTAAAACTATAGATCGAGTCGCAAATTCATTTTTATTATTTTTTGCTGATTGTCTCACAATTAAAGGGCTTGGAAATCCACTGAGCGTGTTCTAACTTGGCATATAGGCTTTTGGATTCTATTAATTGAGACACGAGTGATCAGATGCTCTGGGTCGGAAGCAGTTCCCCAAGGGCAACGGCAACAGCAGTGAAGGGACATCAGGGTGATGCCCACCCAGGACGAGGGGCCGCTGAGGGCGCTGGGCCCACAGGTAGCAGGTGTCACCAGGTCCCACCTAGACGGTGCTGCTGTAGAAGCTGGAGGGGGCACCGGCCTGTGGGAAGGGTGGTCCCCACGGCTGGGTCCGGGACACTGCTCCTCCTGTGCAGGTCCCCAAGCTGAGCGCCTCCCTTGGGAGCAATTCCAGGGCTTGTTTCAACTGGATCATTTCTGTAACGTCATTCAACATCTTCTCATTCTAACACAACAACAAAGCTAGGTATAGGCAGGACAGCACTGCGTTAGGGAAGAGAAGAATAGCGCGTGGCTGGTCTCAACAATGATGACCATTTTACCTAGAGTTCAGTAAGTACCATGCACCAAGCACTGTGCTGGGTGTAACCTCTAAATCAGCTGTTCTTACAGAGGGATGACCTGGAGGGTTCCTGCCTCCTGAAATTTCCTCTAGAGCATGGGAATTCACTTCAATTCACTCTTTCATGCAAACAATAATTTCTGAAGGTATATTATATGCCGGAAACCCTGTTAGGAATGTCCCCATGATGTAAAATGTAGCTTTAAAAAATGACCTTCTTCCTAGTCGCTTTAGAAAGTCAGGAAGTATTTGATGGTAAAAGGTCCTTAGAAGAAAGCCGGGAGATGCTCTGTTTCCGTGCCTGTCAGTGAAGCTGTGGCCTTGTGCAGGGTGAGGCCTCTTGCTGAGCCTTGAATCCTTCATCTATAAAATAACAGAACTTGACAAACTGTCCTCCAAGGCTCCAGCCCCTACTAGCCTTCTCCAGAACCAGCCCCTGAGACCAGAGCTCTGGGTTTTGGCTCCGTGAATGAAAACCCAGTGCACGGAGGGGCTGCCGCAGGAAAAGAGGAATCTGCCACTGCCACCGCTGCCGCCGGTGACAATGAAGATGTTCCCACTTCATGTGCCAAACCAGCTTGTCACAGAGAGAGCGTGGCGTGAGCCAGCATCTCCATAGCCTTCTGGCTCCGGCCCATCCTGCTCAGAAGGAACCCAGCTACTAGGGAGAGCAACTCATGACTCAAAAGCAGGGCTTGCTGCTAATGCGACAAGACTCCATCCAAAGGCAGGAGTGTAATCAAGGGGGGCGATGGCACTTGTCATAATCAATAGGGATGAGATTTCCACATTATTCTCTTCTCTTGAGACACCTTCACTGGGGCCAATGCTGTCTACTATTCAAGGCACAAGTATTCCCACATATGCAAGCATCAGCTGCTACCATGCGTAGACCTATTGGAATGTATTGGCATGTGTGCACACATGCAGAATCGCACGTGCATACTCATACATGCATGCACACTCATGCAAACACACACACACACACACACACATGTACCCACACTCACAATCTTGAACAAGCCAGCTGTTGCTTCGGGACTGGTTGATGACACGCCAAACCCTTTATGGTACAGACTTTGCCTTATGTACTTGCAAACCCTCATGGCTGGTGACCACTCACTCCCCAAAAAACCTAATATGGTTTTCTTTATTTGCATCCAATTTTTCACTTATGTGAAACAGAAAAAAATAAAAACAAGTACTTAGTTTGAGCACTAGGAATTTTCATTTTAAGTATTAAAAATATATATTTGTCCCCAGAGTTAAAATATAATAGATCTATACGTCTAAAGTAGAATTCCAAAAATTAATGGAGTTACATTAAAAACACTTTATTTTAAAAATCTATTTATAACCTAATTATACAAGCCAATGATGTTAAAACATAATATAGACTAAGTTAGCCCTGTAAGTGATTGTATTTTCATATACTTTCATGTTGCTAAAACTGAAATACTAGTTCTGGTCAACCTGTTAGATTTCTGCTACTAGTTAACAAACTGGAACATGATAACTGGTTAAGCCAAACCTTGTAAAAATTCCCTCTTTATGGTAGTAAGTGTGCATTGCATTAAAATGGCAGGCAGACAACTTGCTGGTTGTGATTTTAGATGCTTCAGGTTGTGTAATTCTTTCAAGAGAAACTACACTACACAGTATTACCAAGATTCCGAAGTACAAGGAGACCTCCCTAACTGGGCTGTGATCCCAGGCCACAGGCATGGCGAGGGGGTCAGTTTGTATGAGGTTCTGTTTTGTTTCTTTTGGATTTAGTTTGTTTAGGTGAGGAATGATCACGATGGGATGTTACAGGTAATGACAAGGACGGCAGCCTTAAAGGTAGGTGTCATCATGGTTCCAATTTCACAGGCTCTGTTGAAGCTTAGGAACCTAAGTGCTTGTCTCACATGCCTAGTCTCTTGCTCCTTTGGACAAGAGATCTTGTCCTTTCCAGCCTCCAGAACTATGAAGAATAAAAGTCTGTTGTTTAAACCATCACACAGTCTCTGGTATTCTGTTATGGCAGCCCCGGCTGGTCAATACTACAGTTAATGACAGTGCTGGATGGATTTTAAACCAGAGAATATCATAAGACTATACTGACAGATAGGTATTCCTAATTTTAAAGGAGAAACCTACACTTTTTAATTCTATTTATTTATACAACTATAGGCATGGACAAGCGTTTTCTGTAAACAGCCAGAAAGTAAATATTTTAGGCTTGGATGAAGATATACATTTTCTGTCTTGTGGGCTTCATGTCGTAATTTACTGACTTCAATATAATAAAATAGATTTTCCAAAAGAAACTTAATAATTTCTCAAAGACTTGCTCTCGTTTTCTGGGTAGACATCCAAATAATTATTTTTACAGGAAATTTATTTAGGTATCATTTTATTACAAACGTAATTAATTAGGTGCATGTGTGGATAATTTTATTGCAGTTTGTTTTAGCATATCCTGTGAAGGAAATGCACTAAGAAACCACCCATTGCTGTTTAAAAAAATAAACCAATGCACATGTATTAATCATTTCTCAAATGCTGACCTTTACAGTTCGGGGACCTCAACTCCTATGGACTCAGCCTAAGTCTATAGACGTCACCAAACCATTATCAGAGCCTCACCACAGTTTTACTTTACAAAAATAAACAAAAGAAAAAAAGACCCCACATGGGAAGTGTCACCACCACAAGAATGTGGTTGCCTTTGTCTCTGCTGCCTTATATCTAAAGATAGATATTGCTGTTGGACCATTTTCACAAACTTTCCATCTCACATGAAGAATCCCCTACCCCAGACCACACCCCACCCCACCCCAGATAAACAAATGCACCCTCTTTTCAGCAAATATCAAGGTTGTTTTTCTTGCCCTTGGGTCAAATCCCTCTCTCATCTGTGTATGTGATATATTATGCTAGGAAGAAGGAAACCAGTTTTTATTTCCCCCTTTAAGGCAGACGTTGAACTGGGCGTTTTGCCTTTATTTGGGGGTGTGCTCTTCCCACAGCTTTATGAGGTCCTCACTCTTCCCCTGAAATTGTAGATAATGAATCAGAATCTCAGAGGCCTTTCAGGCCGCACATCTGGTGAGATGGCTGAGTACGAGATTGAAACCCAAATCATGCATTCCAAGCTCTCTATGCTTTTTACCGTATCGGATTCTTTCTCTCCCGCACTTCGCACATTTACCAAGCTCGTCTCTGGGATCCTAAGCGCCCCACCGCCCCGATGCAGGCTGGCTGATCCGCGGGCTCCACCGTGACTCCCGGGAGCCAGGGGCCCTCTGAGAGGCCGTGGGGGCTTCCTCTGGGGGCCGTCCAAGGTGCACAGCCAGAGCTGGGACACGGCAGGGACAGGGGAGCCGGGGGGACCCGGGGGTCAGGCAGCTGAAACCGATGAGGCAGCCCCCAGCTATGTCAACAGAGCGGGCGCCGGGCGCCACAGCCCTGGGACGCGAGGCTGCCCACAGAGCCGCCGAGTCTAGACTCCAGATGTGCGCGCACTGCTGCCCGGCCAAGCCAGATCCAGCGGGTAAATATTCCTACCAGATGACAGTGGGCTCAGTGACAGCAGTGATGACAAAGGACAAAAATAGGAACAGAGCAAATACCAGGCGCTGCTGCCGATCCTTGGGGGAGGTAAACACACACTCACAGGCACATGCATGTAGTGCACATGTGTACACATGCACACACGCGCGCACACACACACACACACACACGCCATGTACTGCTCCAAGATGCTATTATGTCAGCAGATCATGTCCGTCCTTGCATTTTCTCACTATGTTGAAATAGTTCCAAGATGAGTCGAAGGCTATTTAAGTAAATTAGACATTTAAAATGAGCCGAAATCGGGTGCATGGCGAGGACACAGCAATTTACCTTCTGATTTTTAACCTTTAGAGAGATTGAGAGCTCAAAAAAAGACAAAACAAGTTTTGTTTTTAAACAATTTTTTTTTTTTTTTTTTTTTTTTAGAATTCAGGGCAATGAAATATCCATTTATTTTGAGAGTGGAGAGTTTTACAATGTTTAAGAGAACCAGGAAAGACCCATATAACAGAAATCTAAAAATAGGTCTGGCCAAATGTTTACCACTGTCTCCCACACCAGCCCTGCCAAGACCAGAGTCACCAACCGTGCCACCTTGGTTACAGCTCGGCCCCAGTGACGTCGAGGCTGATTTCAAAATGTGACTTTCTATGTCTGCCTCTAGCAATTGGAGGGAAAGAACACAGGTTTTCAATAATTCCAGAGTTGCGATATCTCTTTGCTTAAAATATATTGGCACCTGGTAGGAGGTAAGGTTTCACTTCCTTGTGAAATTACAGCCTTCCATATGTCAGAGATAGCAGCTGAAAATGAATGAAATGCTAGGATTTTGTATGAACTACCTCACTCAGTCCAGGAGGCATTTAAGTAATATTACAGTCACTCTCACTGTTTTGTTACTTTACTTCTTGAGAAGACAAGATTTCATTTTGGGGGAAAAATAGACCCAGAGCTGGAGTTCAGATCATCCCCTTTAGATTAAAAACAAGGGGTGAATCCTGACAAGCAGAGAAGGCGAGTGCTACTTACCCATCGGCTGTTCTTGTCCAGACTCTCTGCTTACTTTGTCCTTGCAGTCTTCACGGCAGCCGGAGAGTTAAGTGCATCACAGACTAAATGACTTCCATGAGGCCCTTCCTATGGTCTATAGGAGTCAGATTGGAACCCCCGATGCTCGACTGCAGGTAGAAATCAAATATATCCTGGGGAAAGGAAGGCAGAGGTAGAATGAGGTGTCAGGTGGCCCCGGCCATGCCATCCCTGCCAAATAGCGTCCTGCGTCATGTCATTTCTGAACCTTGAACTCTCTCATATGATTTGATGAGTCCACAAAGTGCGAAGTGTTTCTCTTTAACCATTTTCAGATCAACATTATAAACCGCCCCCCGGATTTGCTGGGATGAAGAATTCACACTGCAGAGAATTTCAGCTGAAGACAAACAAAACCCAACGGCACCTGGCGGATTCAGGATGGGCATAGGTCACGCCTGGTATGTAAGTGACTCACACTTAATTCAACGCGCGCCATCGGGGGGATGGACATGCTTGAAGCTCTGACTCCAGGGGGGAAGGAAGGGGAAGGCAACACACGCATTTATACCCCCACAATATGCTAAAATAAAAAAAAATAAAGAAAAAATCCTGGATGAATGCATCGGAGTCTTGTCTCAATGGGGGGTCATTATAGCAGAGCCTCTATTAGCATTATACTAATATCATATCATAGTCTCTCAAAGTCACTTATTGAAATTGTATTATTCTATATTCTATAAATATATTATAAATTATAATTATATAGTTTATTATTATTTAAAATCTTCCATTATTTTGATACATAATGAAATGAAATGCATGCTATCCACTTATTTTTTTTATTTATGAAAGAGGAAAGTTGAGTCACTCAAAGGGATGAGAAGGAGATGAAAGCTGCCCAGCTGGGTCCGGCCCTGGCCTCTTCCCCTCTGCGTGCTCATCATGGGAGATGCCATCCACCCTCATGGCCTCAGCTCCCCTGCCGTGGAGTACATGTCAATGATTCCACCTTTACCTAGGACTGTAAATACTCTGCAGGGCTCCACCTGAGCTTCTCCTGCACCCTTCGCCTCAGGGAGCGGGGGTGAACCCGACTCTGGCCCTTCCCTGGGACGCTCTCCCCACCCACCCCTGCTCACAGCCTCCACCTCTTGTCTCAGAGACCCGGAGACAGTGGAGCCAAAGCCGCTGCTCTCCTCTCCTGCCCCGACCCACAGCCTACCTCCATCTCCGTCACCTGCCTGTGCCCACCTCCCCTTGGTTGTCACTCAAGGTCACTCAAGGTCACGCATTGTGCTCTTGGGGACGATGCCAATCGCTTTGGCTTTCTGCCCATGCCTTTGTGCATTCCGTTCACTTCCTGTTCTCCCGCAACCGACTTCCCATTTGCTGTGGACCACACGCGTGTGCTCCGCCCCCAGCTCGCAAGTTGAAAGCCCAGCGGGATGGTGCTGGGAGGCGGGGCCTTGAGAGGGGATTAGGTCGTGGGGATGGTGGGATTAGTGGAGGAGAGCTCGCTTCCTCTCTCTCTGCCCACGCCACCCTGGGAGGACACGAGGAAAAGACGCCATCTGCAAACCATGGAGCAGGACATCCCATCTCCCACACCTGACCTTCCCCTTCCCAACCTCCAAAACCATGACAACCAAATGCTTGTCATTTAAGCTACTCCACTGTGGCAATCTGTGATAGCAGCCCAAGCTGATGAAGACACCACTGCTCCTAATAGAAAGGAAACCCCTAAACCCGGCCTTCCGGCTCCACGTGAGCTGGCCCAGCCCCCATCGCCGGTCTCCTTCCCCATGTGGCAGCCCCAGGACCCGCTTGACCCTTGACCTTGTCTGCTTTCTGCCTCCACAGAGACCTGGCTCATGCTGTTCCCTCTCCCTGCAGTGCCCTTCCCTACACTCCGTCTGTCCTTGGTAACTGGTGCTCATACTTCAGCTCTTGCTTAATTGCTACAACCTCAAGGAACATTATTCCTGTGTTCTCTGACCACATTGAAGACCACTATTGCACACGTTTATAGCGCTATGGTCTTCCAGTTACCTCAACTGCAGGTTAGCATGCATCCAGGTTTTGATTTATATGACTCCGTCACCGAATTATTAAACTACACAAGGGTAGGGACCTTATCTGATATGGCTGGCCATGGTAGCCAGAATTCCTAGCACACATTCGGACACATTAATATATGAGCAACATATATTTGTGGAAAGAGGGAAGAGAGATGGTAGAGGAAGAGGAGGCAGGTTTATTAGTTTCCTATTGCTGTATAGCAGATTACTGTAGACACAGTGGCTTAAAACACCACCCACACACCATCTCACAGTTTCCGTGAGCCAGGAATCTGGCACGTTTTAGCTGGGTGCTCTCCTCGGGTTCTCACAGGGTTGAAATCAAGGGGTCAGCCAGCTTTGTCCTGCAGCGAAGACTGACAAGGGAAAGGTTTGTTTTCCTGCTGGAAGTCAGCCCACGGCTAGGGCTCCCAGAGGCTGAGCTTGGGTCCTTGCCAGGTGACTCAGCCCACAGACCCTCTTACTTTTCAATTTCTCTGACTTCAGGAAAGGCCGTTTTAAGCCCCTTTAAGGGATTACCTGGTTATATCAGGTGCACTTGGATAATCTCCTTTTTGATTAACCAGAAGTCAAGTGATGAGTAGCGTTATCGCAGGAGAGTTAGACCACCATCTTCACGGGCTCTGCAGGCCACCAAGGGGACAGGGTCATAGGAGGCATGCACCCCAGGGAAAGGGGACTTGGGGAACATCTTGGAGCTCTGCCCACCACAGGAGGACACAAGATTTGCCCCCCAGGTAGATGAGCATCATCTCTCCTCCAGGGAGGATGTTGGTGAGAATAACAGACTTTGAAACCCAGAACTTTGCCTCTGCTGGTTGAGGGACATTGAGCAAGTTATAACCTTCCAAGTCTGAGTTCCCAAATAGACAAGAATGTAAAAGCAATAATATCTGGCTCAAGAGTTGCCATGAAATATTAAATGTCTCCATCCTCATAATGCTCCAAGGGTGTCCCTGGGACACGGGAAGCGTCCACTAAGACAGGACCATTGCTGCTGGGACTCGGAAGGGGCTTTGGAACAATGGATACAGTATCTGAAACCCAGAGCTTTCCCGGAATACCTAGAACATATGGTCTCCAAAATTAGAGAGGCAACATCCAATGAGGAATATATTTCTGGGGGAAAAAAAAAAGATCCCCTTGGAAACAGGAAGCTAAAGGGTAGACTTCTTTTTTTTAACATACAAATCAAGTTCAGGCCTGGTAGTTATCTATTTTAATAAGGAAAGTTTATATTTTCCTTAATAAGAGAGTGTTCAAACCTTATTTGAGATAGAAAATTATATCATTTATAAATTCTGGGTATCACACACCGCAAGTGTGAGCGAAATAAAAGAGACTTTGATCTGACTCCCTATTTCTATTCTGCTTAATACCAAGTTATCTCCTCCTAAATCAAAGTTAATAACATTCCCATTTAACATGCCCCCAACATCCCTCCACAGTACTTCTGATGCTTCAAACTCCCATTCTTGCTGATGAGGACTTTCTTTGCAATCTAATTTATCTGGATGCTGTTTTCTCCATTACAATATAGGAACGCCCCACAGAGTTGATGAGATCACTTCCTGCTGACTCAGCTCATTGCTGGGCCGAGTGGGGCCGTGGAGGGCCACCAGGAAGGGCTGTAATTAAGACTGATTGCTGGAGATAACACAAAGCATCGGAAATAATACTGAGACTCAGAGAATGAGGAGGAAAATTACCTTGTAGCAGCATTGGCTCACGCCCTGGGATATCTCCAAAGTGTCCTCTGATTCTGGTAGCTCCCATCTCCTGTCAATCAGCCTTCCTTGCTGGTGACAAGACGGTGTCTCCATCCTGGGGACTGTCACAGTGCATGCTTGGTCCCTGGGGGTTCAGTGGTAGTTTGAGTTTACGAAGGAGAAATGGGGTGGAGGGAGGAGTCTTGGTCTGAACCTCCAGCCTCCCCACTTGCTGGCTATGGCCCCGCCACCCCCTGGGCTCTCGTTTCTGCTTCTGCACCCTCACAATGGGACAGCCCCAGCCACTGCCTTGCTTACCTCCCGTTACTGTTGTCCAAGGAACCAGATGTCGGATGGGACTTTCTCTGCTTTCGAAATCTGGTTAAAATCTAGAACAAGAGCTGGAAACCTTGTCCATGATTTCTGCCAACACCTCTGTTCCTCTGCCTGCAGGGTCCTGTGCCCTCAGTCCCATTTAGCCTTCCTCATTCCATCCAATCACCTTGGATTCAGCTTCACAATTTTACCTACGATGTCGGGTCTACTTGAAAGAATCACATCCTGTGTTGCATAGTCTCTGCCATTTGGCTAGCTGCGCCCCCTTTCTCTAAGTGTTCCTGCTACAGGCCTTCCAGAGAGTGACATCCAGTGCCCCAGGCTGGGGCTCCTCCCAGGACAGCTGGCAGCCCATGCAGCCCACCTGCGTTCAGGGCCCTAGAATTTTGATGAATGAAATAGTCTCTCTCTTATAACCCCATTATCGTAGGATCTAGTGAGTTATTAGGGTCTTTTGGGAATACTTTGATCATTGGGAAACAATTGACAAATGTCAGGTATAATGAGAGCCTTAGTCTGTTTGGTCTGCTCTAACAAAACACCATAGACTGGGTGGCTTATGCACAACAGCCATTTATTCCTCATAGTGCTGAAAGCTGGGAAGTCCAAGGTCAAGGCATTGATAAAATTGGTGTCTAGAGAAGGCCTCATATAAACCTATTGATACCCGCACCTCCTAATGCCGTCACCTTGGGAGCTGAGGATTCAACATAGGAATTTGGCGGTGGGGAGACACAAACACTCAGACTTTAGCAGTTAGTGTTATTTTGAACATCATGAGGCATGAAATCTCTTGCAAGGACAACTTAATGGAACCGGCAGCAAATCTTAGTGGTGGCCTGGCCCATGGCAGAAATAAAAACTTTGTGTTAAATGTGCAGCTTTTGGTTAAAGACATCACGCCTTGGAAGTATGCTCCTTGGATATGCAAGGCCTGAGTCCATACCGTCCCTCACCTTGCAAAAGCAAATGCCCAGTTATAAGGGAGGCCAGGCCAGAAAGCACAGCTAAGCCAAAGGCATCACAATGTCATTGAAAAATGAAACCTACCGTGTGTGTTTGCTTGTTCCCTTTTATTCTATTAGTAACACAAAAAGTGGGTTGAATAAATATTTTACTAAATTAATCGGTGACAATTGGAAGTATTTTACTATTCTTTTTTTTCTAATATTCTGTGAAATATTAAAGGTATACGAAGTGATACAAAGACAAAAAGGAAGATATAAACAATGACAATGCACCTGAAAACCAGCTGAAGAAATAAAATATTACAAACATAGTTGAAGCCCACCTTGAACCAATTCTTCCACTACCTCCCTGCAGTATTTCCATGTTGGAGAGCTTTCTACCCACTGTCCCAAGGCACACTGGTGTGCCTGGAATGTGTCGCAAACTGCCAAGTGCCTTGGTCTGCTGAGACTGCCATAGCAAAATACCTCAGACTGGGGGCTTCAATAAGAGATGTTTATCTTCTCACAGTTACAGGGAAAACTGAGATCAAGGTGCCTGCAGAGCTGGGCTGCTCTGGGTCTTGTAAATGGCTCCTTCTTGCTGTGGCGTTCCATAACCTTTTCTTACAAGTGAACATCCTGGTGTTGCTTCCTCTTCTTCTAAGAACAGCAGTCCTGTGGGAGTAAGGTCCTGCCCCTACGACCTCATTAACCCTTGTCACCTCCCTATAGAAACCATCTCTAAATACAGTCATGATAGGGATTAGGGCTTTTATATATGAATTTGGGGGACAAAATTCAGTCCATACCGTAATGTTATTAACCTTTTCTGCCCTCCACAATCTCATGGATGCATAAAGAAGCAAACATGAAACAATGATGAGTCCCAGCCCTGGGGGTTAGGGGAGAGCTGCTTCCCACCCACCCACTCACCTGTCCCCACTGCCCATCCCTGGCCATTTCTTTCAGAAGCCAAAACTCAGAACTCCTTTGGGGCTCTTCTCTGATTTTTTTTTTTTTTTTGTCCCATACAGGACCTTAGATTTAGATGGCATTCTTGGATATGAGCTTGGTTTCTCATAATTGAAAATTCAATCCTCTATTTTTTTTATTCTCATTATTCACAAGAATAAAGAGTGAATATATGAGAAAGAAAAGATTGACAGTTTCTTATTTAAAGTCTCAACCTTTTTAATATACCTCTCTCAAGCAGAATCTCTGAAACGTAGAACTTTATGATCCATGCGGATCAAATGCTGTCACTGGTTAGAAAAGCCAGCCACACTGACCTTTCTTCCAAATTAGTCCATAATAGCAATTCTAAATAACAATTCTGAATCTACAAAGCCCCTCAAACTATGAAAGCCATCAGAAGCACAGCCCATGTCAGGCAATTGCCCCACAATCCTCCCTGCTATTCCCACCTGCTACTGACAGCTCCGGGCTAAAGCATTCTCCAGGAATAGCCCCAGTTGCCTGCCATTCCAGACGGCCACCTCACACAAGGCCCTCTCCCCTTCCCTGGGGACAGCTGCCTCTGGTAACCAGCCAATGCAGGACATGTGGGGGCCCAGCCTCCTTGCCCCAGGCCTCCCTGCCTCCAGGCAGGACAACAATGAGCCCAGAGATCCCTGCTGGACCAGGAGGCCTTCATGTTGACTGTATCTGAGTTAACCTCTGCCACTCGCTCCATTCTCCCTGCCACACTCCTCCATAGATATAGTTCCCAAGAGCACGCCCCAATCAACATCCCAAACTCACAGTTCTCCCTCTCAGTCTGCTGTCTAAGGAACCTGACTTACCAGCAGCTGGTACCAGGACTGGTCTGAGGAGTTTGATTCTTAGGTGGAATTCTGGAATTGGATCACCTTCTGGCCAAGTGACAGTAAAGATCCCATCCCTGGGAGCTAGTGACAGAAGCATGAAGAAGCACCAGCTGAACTGCAATTGCTAAAGTTTCGCGGCCATGAGCTAGGAAGGGATGTGCTGACAGGCATGCACTGGGGGTGCAGAGACCTCGTGCATTTGGGAAAGACAAGGGGTATGATAACATTAGACTCCAATGGCCATTGCTGCATATTATTTATCCTTTGGAGCAGACAATTTGGGAATCAGGTCCAGAAGTTAATTGTCAGTGCAGCAGGGTTCCAGAGAAGGTAGAATCTCAACTTCAGCACGGCTGCTACCACACCAAGGTCAGATCCCTGTTTGGGAAGCTGGGCCCCGAGGTGTGTGGTGGGACACGCACATCAATGAGTTTGAAAATTCCAACCCCTTCAATCTGCCCAAACCTCTGATGAGCAGAAATGACCCACTCCTCCCTGCTAAAATTAGGTGACCTCTGCCTTATGAGACAACAGGAACCTAACCCCACTTCCAGCCTACCCACACCCGTACTTAAGATCTATTCCCACAGTCCTCCTGCTAGCAGATTAATGCCTAGGGCTGAGTCCCAGCAGGATATGGCTGGGAAGTGTTGGATCTGCTGAGAGAGGGAAAGGGCTGCACCCCCAAAGGAGCCCCAGGACCTCACCAACATATACCAGCAGGAGCTGGGAGACTGGATCTGAAGGTGTGGATCGAGGGGAAGGAAAGCCACAAAGGAGGGTGAGGGCAAGCGGTCCTGTGACCAAGGATGTAGCCACCTTGGCCAGGCCCCTGTAGATGATGCTAACACACAATGGGGACACTGGGAAGCCAGGAGAAAGCACCAGCCTGCACTAGATGAAGCAGAAATCCCAGAACGTTCCGGCAGATGTGCAAATAGGGATCATGAGTCTCAAGAAGTGGGGTTGCTGAAGTGGACGTCCTAAGCAAAGCCACTTGGTTTTAATAGGAAGGGGTGGAACTCCAACCAGTGGAGTATCACGGGAGGGCTCGGAGACACCGTTTGCCAAAGTGAGAAGGAATGCTGGGTGGAGCACCATCTCCGTAGGAAACCTCGGTGGCGGCTGCTTTCCGTGGGCCAGGACTGGCAGCAGGAAACGCTGTCACAGAACCGTGCCCCCTGACACCGGCAGCACAACTGGATGCCCGAATAGCAAACGCCTGTGGTGATGCTTTGTCATTAGAGTGAAGGTCAATACAGTTATTGTAATGAATGGAGAAGTCCTAGTGGCATCCAGGGACTCACAGCTATGGAGAGGGTCAAGAGAATGTGCCATTCCCAAGGGCAGGAGAGAGGGCAGCCACTGAGGCAGGAGGGGAGACTGAGTGACTGGGCTTGGAACTGCACTGCTCAGCAGGAGGAGGAAGGTGTCTGTTAATACAGATAAATTAAGTGCTGGTGTTATAATTTTTAGGATAACCACAGAAAAAATGGGAAAAGAAACATAGATAAATGAAAAGTATAAAAATAACATCAAACATGTCAAACCAAATAGATCAGTGATTTTATTTAATGTAAATAAACAAAATGACTCAGAGAAAAGACAAACATTTCCACAGAGTGAATAGGAAAACAAAATCCAAATAGACACTGTTCATATAAAAATAATACCTTAAACAAGATGTATGGAACTGTCAAAAAGAAAAGGAAAAATGCATATACCCTGTAAACACTAACAAAAAGAAATCTCGCATAACTATACTAGATATAATACATTTTGAGGCAAAACTCATTAATAAAGAAGGTCAACTCATAATAATAGAAGTTAAAATTACCCAGAAGATAAAAACTATTCTGAATGTATAGGCAGTTAATAAGATAGTCTCAAAATGTAGAAGACAAAAATGGCTAGCCCTACAAGGAGAAATAGAAAAATTAGCAATCATTAGAAATTTTGGCATGACATTAATTATTGGTTCAAGCAGATCAAAACAACAAAAACAACAATGAACAGTGGAATACAGAGATTTAAACAACTTCATTAATAAACTTGACTTATAAAAACAGAGTCTTTTAAAGCACACAAGTGACAATTACAAAAATTAACCATATATTGAGTTACTAAATAAATAATGACCCTTTTTAAAGGAATGAATTTATGCAGTGTGCCCTCTGATGGCAATGTAATTATTCTACAAGTCAAAGATATACAAAGAAAAGGTAATTATAAAATACATATATGTTTAGAAATTAAGAATTCCATTTCTAAATAATCCATTAGCCTATGGAAAAATCATAAACCATAATGAAACTTAGAAAACATTTTTAAATAAAGAATGCAAACATATGTATTAAAACTTGTGGAACTTTTTTAATGCATATATTAAAAAATAAGAAAAAAAACTGAATAGTGATGAGCTAAGTATCCAGGTCAATATATT
Organism: Microcebus jonahi; assembly: GCA_008750915.1. Lineage (NCBI taxonomy): Eukaryota > Metazoa > Chordata > Mammalia > Primates > Cheirogaleidae > Microcebus > Microcebus jonahi. Next base: position 84,615 of record VSMF01169940.1, read on the forward strand.
GGAATAATATCTTAAATAAAACTGACAGAAAAGAATTTTTTCATGTGGGAATCAATAAAATTTTTTAAAAGACCCACAGCAAAGAAGGCCAAAAAGCCAAAAGTTGATTCTAAAAGCCTAAAAAAATTGATAAACTTGTGGCAATATTGACCAAGAAAGGGGAAGGGGGAGGAGGAGGAAGAGAAGAAAGCACAATCTGAATTGAAAAAAAGGAGAATTTATCACTTTTGTGCCAATATCAAATTTAAATGAAATGAGCAAACTTCTAGAAAAGACATAACTTACCAAAATTGATATAATTAATGTAATTTAATCAATAACAAAATGTTTTTCTCATAAAGAATATTCCAGGGCCAGATGGCTTCAACAGCAATTCAGTCAATTTTTTCCAAAGTCATCCCGAGAATAGGAGGGAAAAAAAAAAGTACTATCCACAACTAAGAAGTTAGAAGAACCCTGAGAGCAAAACTCTATTTGGCCTCTAAAAGAAAGAAAAATTATAGAACAATCTGACATTTAAACATCAGTGCAGTTAACCTAAAAAAAATGCAGTATTTCACATCCAGCAATATATAAAGTAATTGCATATGACCAAAATGGATTTATACTTGGAATTCAAGATTGATTTAAACCTTAGAAAGTTGATCAAAGTAATTCACCACTTTAACAGATTAAAGGAGAAAACCCATAGGACCTCAAAGAATAAAGAACACCAAGTTGATGACATTCAATAATCATTCATGACAAAACAAGTTAAACAAAGGAGAATTTGAAGGAAGCTTCCCGAATCTAGAAATAGGCATCAGTCAAAATACTACAGAAATCCTACTGCCTCTGGTGGAAGCTCAAAAGCTTCCCTGTGAGGTTGTCAGCAGCGTAGAATCCTCACTCTTGCTGCTTGTCTGCAGCACAGCACTGGGGCTGCCCAGTGGGACGCCCACACGGGGGAAATGACATTGGGTCTCTACTTCACACTATGCACAGAAATCATGTCCAGGTGCACCACAGCCCTAAAGGTAGAAGGTAAAATTATAAAGGGTTTAGAGGTAATATCAAGCCATGTCTTCATCTCTCAAAAATACCTTCATGCTGACCTTAGGACAGGAAACAATTCCTTAAATAAGACCCCCTAAAAAGCCCTAATTATAGGGGAAAAAATGATTATGCTAAATTTAGGAACTAGTTATACCTGTGTCTCCTTTGCCCCAGCTCTAGCACAACTCCTTCTAGAAACTTCTCCTGTCTCTCCCAAGCATCTTGATGCGTGTTCTTTAGATCCAAGGACCTAGTATAGCCTTTATAGTGTTGTAATATTGTATCATAATTTTCACATCTGTTAGTTAACCCCACTTTGAGTTCCCTCGGGGCAAGAACTTGGTCTTGCTCATTTTTCGTGTCCGGAAACATAGCAACATGCCTGGCACACGAAAGATGCACATAGAATGTATGCCGTATTAAAATAAACGGTCGGTGCACCTACTGACGGCGCTGCATTTGTCTGTTCGTCTTGCAGAGCATTACTGAGAGCCCGAGATGGGTTTCGGGCGTCTGTAAGGAAAGGAGCCCCTTCCCTCCTACGTGATGCGCAAGGCACAGGGTGTGCAGAAATCCGGAGAAGAATGTGCTAACGGGATCCGCTGCCTGCTCCCCAGGTCTTTGTGTTGGAATGCTCCTAGCGAAAACACGAATGTAGCTTATGGAAAACTGTGTCTCTGTGTCGAAGTCCTCTGGGTTTTCCCGGAAGGGGTTTGCCGGGCACACAGCGCGCTGTGTGCTCCCGCGCCCCGCTGGCGCGCTGCTGGATTGCTGCTTTTAATTGGGAGACAGCTGGTGATGATTTTCTGTGCATGGAGTGAGGGAGTCAGCGACTGATTCGCTCCTTACATTGCGTTTCATTGTCTTTGCTTTTGCCCTTTCAGCCTTTGTACCGGGCTGCGAAGGAGGGTGCGGCACAGCGCTGAGGCCCTGAGCCCTGCAAGCTGGGCAGAGCGTGGCGTCCCTTCAGCGAAGTCTCTGTCCTGGAAGAACGTGGACTCCCAAAGGCTTTGCCTTAGAGGTCCAGGTGAGACCTTTCAGTTCAATGCTGTTCTTTCTCAGCTGGGGAAACCGAGGCAAAGAGAAGCATAGAGACTTACCTGAGATCGCCCAGCATGCTGGCTGCTGAGCTTGGATTCAGGTCTAAGACTTCTCCTGGCTCCACACTCTTCCCACCGCAACGTGGTCCCTCCCTCCACCCTACAGCCCTCTTTCTCAAACCCCACCTCCGCCCGCCGCCTGGTTGGCCAAGCTATGCAGAGGCCCAGAGAGAGACAGAGCTGCGAGCCGTGAAGTCCGAACTTCGAAGTCCTCGGGCTCTGCCCGACACAGCCAGCGACCGCAGCAGAGGTCTGCAAACAACAGCACACTCCATCCCTGAGCGCGGCAGTGCTCCTTTCCTCACGAGAACCAATTAGCTGATGTTGTAAAGCATTACAGGAACGTTGTGTTATGATCGGGCCATCATCTGGCGAGTGCTGGCTGAGCACGCTAGCAGGAGCCCTGGCGGTCCTGAGAGAGGGCGTGTCAATCAATCCGCAAGACGCCCAGGAGAAAAGGAAGTTCGGAGTTGACGTCGTTAGAGGAGGAACAGTAGCGTCTCATCATTAGAGGATAGTGGGACTCGATTTACCCCAGAGGCTCCCTCATCCCCGCTGCCAGGCCCCTGGTGCCAGGCCAGGAAGCTTGGCCCTGCCTGCCTTAGTCACTTTGTCCTTTCGTATTGTCCGAAATGTTATGTCACTTCAAATGATGTATGGAGACAGGCAAGGGATGCACGGACAGAACAGCAGAGAGGCAGAAAGACAATAAAAATGGATGGTAAATAGCAATTGCAAAGAAGCGGCCCTCCTCTGCTTTCTGCCGGGCACAGGATGTGTTCTGCCATTTCCGGCTCAGTTCCTGGAGAGCTCTCCCCTTGGCTCCCGGCGACGTGCAGGGAGAGGAGCTTCCCAGCAGCTTGTCTGCGGACGGCGACGGTGGCAGGAGGTGGACATGACAGGAGACCCCAATTCCCTGCCCTGTCTTCCCCCGCAGCTGCTAGGGAGCAGGGAGCAGCACATCAACACAGGCTTCGTGGGTTCCTCGCCCGTGTGTCCAGCTGCCTGGGCGCCGAGCAGACGTGAACGAAGCACAGCAAACATGTCAAGCAGCAGCTGCTGCCCCTCCGCCCGCCCTTGGCCTGCTCCGAGGAAGGGGCACAGCCCTGGGCAGAAGCAGGAGGAAGAGCAGCAAGGAAAGCTCAGGAGGAAGAAGAGCTGCCAGCCGTCCATCAACGGACAGTGGCCTTGGTTTGGAAGGAAGCCAGGGGATGGTTCAGCAGCCTGGACGGAATGGGTGGGAGGAAAATAAATGTGCCTTTTCTTAAATGACGGACATGACATGCATGTCCTCAGACAAAGGAAACAACGTGAGAAGTAAGACAAAACATGGCCAGGAGAAGCTTACTTCTGAGCAATTAATATTTCCATTTATGGAAGATGTGAATTTTCAACTGTGCACTTCCCCCTTTTGCTGTGGTTGCCAGGAAGCCCATGCATTAACTTGCAACCCAACTGCACTAAGTGAGTAAGACCTTACGGCATAAATCCCTATAACTAACTTTGCCCTTGATTTCATCATTCTGCTTTAGCTCTATTTTCTCTCACATTGACTTAAAAATCCATCTAACTATTGCTGTTTTATTGTATTGTAGTCTTATAAACCACACCAACAAAATTTTGGAACAAAGTATGGGAGGAATACATGCATGGAGGCTAGCAGGATTGGAAGCTAAAAGAGTAGCAATAAGTGATATAACCGCAACTGGACCAGCAATGGGGCACGAGAAGGACTGCATGGGGTGCCCAGGCACCTCTGCTGTGACCCCAACTGAGTAGCCGGGTGACTGTCACATTGGACAATCAACTCACCTCCTTTGCACCCAATTTCCCCAAGTGTAAAAATGAAAGCGTTTTTAGATCATCAACAAGATCCCCACCGAATACAATAATTTATTATTTGAAGTTTGTGCAGCTTGTGTGCACCTCCTGGGAAGAGGGCTGGACTCGGGCAGGAGCTCACGGCCAGAGAGTGCCACCCTGCAATCGAGACGCCGCCGGAGCGATGGGGCACCGGAGACCACCGAGGAGTAAGTAGAGGTTCCGAGGACTGTATTATCCCGATGAGGTAAGAGTTGGCTTGGGAGTTGGCAACTGACAAGTGCAGAGAGAAGACTTTGAGCTCCTGCTTTGTTGAACTCAAAGGATCCGTGGGAGGAGGCAGTCGTCAACGGGGCAGGACAAGAAGCTGGCTGGAGGCCCGCTGTTCGAACCCCAGGCACGGGAGGGAGCAGCGGGACGCAGCGGGGAGCCACACCCCTGAGGGCTCCTCGCAGACAATGACGACCCCCTGAGAAATCCCAAGTGGAAGTCAAGGGCAGCCATCAGGCGTCCCGACAGCCACAGGGTGATGATGCCGTACAATAATGTGTTCGATATTTTCTAAAAACACGGCCCGATCAACCGAGTGTATTTGTTCCTGTGGGGCGGGAAAGTTCCAGAACATAGACAGAGACTGGCATCTTAAGTGCATCTCTTTGTGGACACACCAAAGATCCACTCTGGAGCTCGGTCAGTTGAGTGAAGTAGGAATTTGGTGAAACCTGATCTTACTGCCACATCCAGTTGGTTGATTAAGACAAATAAAGGTCACTATTTCTGACCTCAGAGCCAACGGCCACTTTGGCAATCAGTTGTGTTTCTGAGCATGCATGTGATGTGTGTGGTGTGAGTGCACGTGAGTGTACATATGTGTGGAGTGAGTGCATGTGAGTGTACGTTTGTGGCCTGAGTGCACGTGAGTGTACATGTGTGTGGCGTGAGTGCACATGAGTGTACGTGTGTGTTACGTGCGCCATCTCTGGGTGGCACCCGTCCAACACAGCGCCCGCTTGCCCTCCTGCGCCAGCTCCCCTACCCCACAGGTGGGCCAGCCCCACCCACCTCCGTGTGGCTGCAGCGGGGTCTGAGGACAGCGGGCAGGCTGCCTGTCTCTAGGGCACATGGAATTTCGGAAAGACGAGGTCATGTGAAGATGTGGATGTAACGGGAGGAAAAGGGGCGTGGAGCAAAAAAGAGCTACATTCAAATCCCAGCTGCTCTCAAGCAGTATGGCCCCAGAGGAGTGTGGGAAGTGGCCGTGAGAACCCTGCCCCTCGGGTGCTGTGTAGAGCGAGTGTGATGACTACGTCCAGTGCTCGGTGCTTAGTGAGTGTCCCTTACGTCTCCGTTTCCTGTCCTGTCCTTTCTCTGTTGAGGAGGTCTCCCAGGCTTGACTGCAGGGGCCCAGCCGGGAGATCTCCCGGAGTGCAGACACGCGGGCTGTGAGCCATAAGCGGGAGAGAGAGGACAGGGGAGAAAGTGCTGGGACCCGCTGGCGGTGGGGGACACCCTGTCGCCAGCCCTCGGCAAGTTGGCAGCAGGCGTATAGATGCTGCACGGTGAGGAACAGCGTTTGAAACAGTGATGACGATTCTACCTGCCCACCAACCTGTCCACGACTGTGGGAGAGCCTTGAGTCAGCCTGGATGGACCCCAAAAGGAAGGACCCTGCCCAGAGGCCTAACTTTTCCGATGCCCTTGCAGGGAGGGGCCAGGCCTTTCTAACCTGCCTGGCAGGGGAGGGCAGATGGATAAAAGTGTCACCTGGTGAGGACGCTGATGTCCCAGCAGGTCTCCCGGCCCAGGCCTGACCCCTGCCATGGGTGGCCCGGAAGACAACTGGAGGCCCCCAGACTCACCCTCTTCTCTCCCCCCAGCCCCTCCTCACTCCTGCAGTGTGAGGGTCCCCTGAGCACGAGTATGGGCTGCCCAGCCTGGTAGTCCAAGCTCTTCCCGATAACCACCCTGCAGCCGCCCACCCGGTGCCCGGAGGTGCAGCCTGGCCACAGCACAGTGGTCCAGCCTTGGACGCGCTGCTGCAGACCCTCGGAGCAGACCCAGGGCTGTTCGGTAGGGAGCTCAGGGGTCCTGGGAACTCAGAGTGTTGTCTAGAAGGTGGAAGGGAAGGAGGTGGCTTCCATGTGGGCCCAGGCTCATGTCACTTGCCTTGTCCTATGGGCAGGGGCACAGCCAGGGAGGGCCGGAGTGGCGTTCTCTAATCTTCAAGGCAGCGGCAGGAGCCACTCTTACTAGGGCCGCAGGAAGGAACAAGAGTAAAGGTAGGAAAGTGAAATGAGAGATGCAAGGCAAGGGGTCTGCAGGTGTCTGGAGAGGCCCCGACGCAGGGTCGACGTCACCGTGCAGAAGGGCTCCCGTGGGTTCTACCCACGTGTTGGAGACCCAGCAACATTCTGGGACAGGGTGACGAGGAAGCCCACACCGGTGCTCCTGGGTGTGGTAGCTCGTTTAGGAGATTCAGGACAGCCTGGACACGGCCACAGCGCTGCCTAAAGTGACACCAATCACACGTCATCAGTCCACTCTCTGATAGAGATGAGCACGGGGCCCAGTGGGTCTCGCCAGCACCGTCACACCTGCAGTGAGGAAAGCTCTCTGTTTTCGTCCTGCGGGAACATGTCCGCTAAATCTGCTTGTCATGTTTAGAATGTGGGGACCCGTGCAAGGTCAAGCATAGAACTCAGTATCAGAAGAAGCACGTGTGACCCAGGGCGTCCCGGCTGCTCCCCGCACAGCCCAGCAGAAAGATTCGAGCGAGCGAGCGACTCCTCGGCAAAGCAGCAGTCCGGGGAGCTGAGGCTCTGTCTGTCTTGGGTTCGCCTGGCTTTGGCTTGTGCTCCACGAGCGCTTTCGTGTCCCCAGAGAGCTCCGGAATTGCAGAGTGAGTGCGGTACACGTTCTACAGCAAAGATTCTACTTTCCACCGTTTTGGAGACTTGAGTGCTCCTTGCCAAATCAGAGATGCATTAGATCCAACAGGGTGTGGTGTGGCAGGCAGTAAGTGTCCACGTAAAATAATTTAACAAGTTTCCAATACCCGACGGAGATAAAACACCCTCCAATTACTGCCTGAGATCTGCTGGAACCGACGCTGCTGACAGCCACAAGCCATTCATCAACACCGTCCGCAGTCTCTTCTTTGGCTGTCTTCTCTTTTCCTCCCCTACAGTGAGGGGCAGATACTGATCAAGACAGGACGGTCCACACACACAATGACCCCAGATTTTTTTAAGTATTTGGCAGATGTCAAAGCAAGGACTCACATGAGCAATTCTGCAAGAACTGTGTTCCCGTTGTCATTTTCGTGCCTTTCCAGTTATGAAAATGAAACAAAGAAAAACAGTGTGCCTTCTTCAAGTGACCCTAGTTTTGAACTTACATAATTTCCCAACCCTCTTAAGAAGGACTTTTTTTCAAAAATTGAAATATGTAAATATACACATGCAAATGCACGTAGGACTCTGTTAACTAAAATAAACAAATAGTGGCAAATTCAACAAACAAATATCGGCAACTCCTACGTGTTGGGCACTTCAGTAGGTGCTGAGGCAACTCTTAGCCGCACGGGGGAGAAGGTACAATTTCAAGGAGAAATAATGGACTTGGAACCTGAGCAATATGTGTGGTCGGGAACATGTGACTCAACCTTCCCAAGCCTCAGTTTCCCAAATGTAATAACACAGCAGTTATTATGGAGTGATTTTAGGAATAAGAAAATAATACTTGTAGATTGTTTTATGAAGACAGGAGCTGTCTTGGCCACCACTGCCTGCTCACCCCTTACCCAAATTCTAGCTGCCTCCCATCTTCTGTCATGACTATAAGTGGGATTTAATCAAAAGCGTTGGGAGATCACAATGTAATAAGGTTGGCTAGAATCTACTATATTTTTTAATTAAAATCTCAATTTTATCTGTAGGACTTTATAACCTTGAGGAAAAAGAACTCACATGAACCCTTTCCTCAAGAGATCTAAAACGACCTACTTCTGCTTTTTTTATGGTTTTTTGTTTGTTTGTTTGTTCCAACCTAAAGCAAAACAGAATTAAAGTTTTGGGATAATATGAATTGAGAAGGAGCAGAGAGACGGGCAAGTAGGAAATGGAAGCAATCCACGTGTGAGATTCTGAAGGCCTGAACTTCAGTGGTGGTTTGAGGAGTAAAAAATATGTAGGCAAATCCTGGAGATATTAGAAAATAATCATTAGTGTCTGTCTACATTATGAGCAGAAAAGAGAAAGCACGTCAAAGGGACCCGTGTGGGGCCTGTGGGCCCCAAGGCAGGAGGGACCTTGGAGGGTCTCCCCCTCCTCCCTCTCAAGCTGGAGGGGATGTTTTCAAATTTTGAAATTAATTTGCAAGATGACAGGTACACTGTGCTTCGGAAACTTCCTTGGCCCAGCAGAGTAAACGTCCAGCTGTCAGCACCTGGGTGCACAGCCCAAACCGGAAACTGCAAGCATGACATTTCTTCAGGTCTTTTTTATTTAAAAAAAAAATTGTCTGAATCGGGTGTAGTCTATATATACTCGTGTGGGTAGGTGTGTGTGTGTGTGTATATATATCTCAATTTAAAATTAGTGTCACTGCATTTCCCCCAAATTAAAGTAACATTGACTCTGCGTACAGTTGCACGGCTTGTTTTCTGCAACTCCAGGTGCCTCCCGGGGACAGCGTGTGCAGCAGACCGTGTGAGCCCGGAGAGGAGGACACACGGAGGGAGCCCCAGGTTCACCTGGAAAGGGCTACGAGCAGAGGCCGTGAGTGCGGGAAGAATGGCCACCAGGTGGGCCACACGGAGGGCCCAGCCCAGGCAACTGGGAAAGCTGAGAGTGTCACCAACCAATAGCAGAAATGAACAGCTGTGGTAGCCAAGAGTTGACAGGGCCTCGAAGGACGAGGACGGAAGTGGCAGCGCGGACTCAGTCAGCCAGAGACAAAATGAAGGCCTGGCGGGAGGGAGCAGGGAAGGCGTGTGACTTGTGTGAGGCACTTGGGTTCAGGAGTGGGGACAGAGGGGACTACAAGGCACAGAGGGACCAGCGGGGACACTTGACGTGCAGACCCGAGCCCCTCTGAAGTCTCAGGCCGGGGATGCCAGGGCAGGCGGATTACTCGGGGAGCCGCGGGAGAGGAGGGGGAGACCGGCGCCCAGACGGAGAGCGCCTCCCGAGCAGGGAGAGGTGCCAGCACAGGGCACCCAGGGGGCTTGGGACTGGCTCCTCGTCGATTCATCTGGCAAGTGCAGGGCCAGCCCCTTGCCCTGCATGGCGAGTGTGGGGTGAGGACCGGAGCCAGGAAAGGCACAACGGAGGACAGGGCAGGGGTGGCCAAGGGCTCAGGTGACCCAGGGAAAGAAAGCCCAGGCTCAGGAAGGCGGTCCGAGCCGTGTCGGCTGTGCTCTGCCTGCTGGCCCGCGTGGCTCCGGGGGGGGGGGGGGGGGG
>VSMF01169952.1:0-73506 GCA_008750915.1 Microcebus jonahi
CTCCTGCCACTCCAAGGTGGGGGACCCCCGCAGAGGGGGAGCAGCAGCCCCTTCCCCTGTGCAGGGCTAGCCCAGCCCCTCAGCCCCCGCGCCTTCCCCCCCCCCCAGTGCCCCCCGAGAAACCCTTCAACATCAGCTGCTGGTCCAAGAACATGAAGGACCTGACCTGCCGCTGGACGCCCGGAGCCCACGGGGAGACCTTCCTCCACACCAACTACTCCCTCAAGTACAAGCTGAGGTTGGTGGCGGCCCCAGGGCGGCCCCGTGTCACCTTGACCGGTGCTGGCCCTCTCTGAGCCCCCATGTCTCCCCATCTGCACCCCCACTCCCCCGGGGCTGCCACGGCGGGGTCTGGGGGCCAGAAGGGACCCTTCATGCATTGTGGCCGCCTCTGGTCCCCGCAGGTGGTATGGGCAGGACAACACCTGTGAGGAGTACCACACAGTGGGGCCTCACTCCTGCCACGTGCCCAAGGACCTGGCACTCTTCACGCCTTACGAGATCTGGGTGGAGGCCACCAACCGCCTGGGCTCTGCGCGCTCGGACGTGCTCACGCTGGACATCCTGGATGTGGGTGAGCCTCTGGTGCCTCCACGGCCCTCCCCTGGGGCCAGCCTGGCCCGCCGGGCATCCCACAGGCCCCCCCTGCATCTAGTCTGCTTTCCTGGGGTCCCACCTGCCCACCCCGCAGCCACGGCTGCATCTCCTCCCGTCTGTCCCTGCTGGCTGGCTGGGGACCCAGGTTAGTGGGGGCGTCCACTCCTCAGTCCAGTCCCCCCCCAAAAAAAACCCAGCCAGGATATACCCGCACTCTGCGGAGAACACCTGGCCTGGTCGCCTCCCCCCTCCCTCGGCAGCCCAGGTGTGCAGGAGGGGGCCTCGGGGAGGGACGCCCAGGTCGGGAGGCGCCCCAGGAAGCCCAGGCCTGGAGCTGGGGGGGCACAGGGCGGGAGGCAGGAAATGGATGATCTGCGAGCAGAATTGGGCCTAATCTAATTAGGGTGTTTCTCAGCCCCAAGCAGGCCTGTGCCTTAACCCTTTCAGCCCCTCGCCAAGGCCTGGGAGGGGGGCAGGGCGCCAGGCCTGGCTGTCCATAGACGCACCCGGGCCCCTCACAAAGCCTCGGGTGTTCCCTGGCATCCAGCAAGGTCACATCAAGGACTTGGGTGAAGTGGGGAGGGGCTGGGGATGGGGGCGGCAGGAGGCCCACGGCTCGACAGCCCCCCTGGCCTCTCGGGCACGAGAGTGGTGTCGTCAGCCAGGCCGAGTCTGCTTCCGCGCGTCGCCTTGCTGATAGGATTACGTTTCTCCCGTCACCGATAACAACGGCGATAACAGCTAACATTAATTGAGTGCTTAGTGCAATCACGTAATCCAGCAGCCCTGGGGGCAGGGGCCGATGAAGGAGGGAAACGGAGGCAGGTGCCACCGGGGAGGGGTTGAACCCAGACAGCCCCAGGCGCGCGCTCGGGGACCCCAGCCGGGTCCAAGGGGAGCCCCCTTCCCCCAGCGCAGTGACCTGACTCCGCTTCCCCCACTCCCCAACCCCCTCGGCCGCAGTGACCACGGACCCCCCACCTGATGTGCACGTGAGCCGCGTCGGGGGCCTGGAGGACCAGCTGAGCGTGCGCTGGGTCTCGCCTCCCGCCCTCAAGGATTTCCTCTTTCAAGCCAAGTACCAGATCCGCTACCGCGTGGAGGACAGTGTGGACTGGAAGGTGCCCGCCCCGCCCCGCCCCGGCCCGGCCCCGCCCCCGGACCAGGCCCCGCCCCCTGACCCTGCCCTGCCTGCCCAGGTGGTGGATGACGTGAGCAATCAGACCTCGTGCCGCCTGGCGGGCCTGAAGCCCGGCACGGTCTACTTCGTGCAAGTGCGCTGCAACCCGTTCGGAATCTACGGCTCCAAGAAGGCTGGGATCTGGAGCGAGTGGAGCCACCCCACGGCCGCCTCCACCCCCCGCAGCGGTGAGCGCGCCAGCAGGGCCGGGCGGGCAGCCCCCAGCCACCCCCAGCCCGCCTGAGCCTCCGCTTCCTTGCTTGCTCCTAGAGAGCAGGGGGTCTCCAACAGGTGGCCCCAGCAGGGCCAAAATGTGGCCCCTGGCTCTACTACTGTCTTTGGCCTGTCATTCGGACAGGAAAAGTGTGACCTACTTGCGGAAACTTAAAAACAGGAAGTTTTCGCACAGATATCCTCCATCCCCTAGAAAAACCAATTCTCCCCAAAGGGCAGCAAGACGCAGCCCACGGCCCCCACTAGCAGCCCTCACTCTCCACTTGCCCATCGCCACCTGGCCTGCTTTGCCCACTTAAATTCCTTCCTCAGGCCTCAGAGCAAGCGAATTTGAGACCCCTGCTTCCTAGGCCGTTAGGCTGCCAGCTCCCCCTCCGATGGGACTCAGTTTCCCCTTCTGATCAGGGTGGGGGGATGGGAATGATCAGGAGTCCAGGTCTGCTTCCTCTTGCTGTCTGGGCTTCCTCTGAGCCTGTGGACTTCCCTTCTTTCCTTTGTGAGATGAAACAAAATCCTCGCTTGGATTGCCTAGCCTCAGTTTCCCCATCCGGGAAGTCAGGACAAGAACCACACCTGCCTGGGACTGTCGTGAGGGTTGGATGACATAATTCCCCGTGACAGGTGCCCACATGGTGGGTGCCACCTAAGCGTTTGGGGGCAGTACCTTTCCTGGCTACCCCCACCACTGCAGGGGGGGACCCCTTTTTCCTCAGGTGAGGACGTTGGGACCTCAGGAGGTCGCACAGAGATCTGAATTCGGTTTACTGGAAGTCCAAGCCCATGCTCATGGGGACGGTGGGGAAACTGAGGCCCGGGGAGGGTCCCAGAGCCAGAGAGGGGCAGAGCCGGGATCCAGCCCGCAATCCAGCCCCTATCCCGGGCCCCTCCAGGTTCAGGGGTGGGCGGGAGCGAGCGCGGCCGGGCGGGGCCTGAGCCTTGGCCCCTGCTCGTGCCCAGCACCTGCGAATCTTGCACGGGAGCCAGCAGGCGCTGCGTCCGCGGGGAGGCTGGGGAGGCCGGCAGGGGCGGCGGGGGCCGCGGCCGTGCCAGGGCCTGTCAGCGGGTCCCCGGCTTTATTTATGACGTGAGGCCGATGTCCTTATCCGCCGGCCTGCTCTGGGCTGGCTGCAGCCGGCAGCTGGACCAACAGGCAGGCCTCCCACCTGGCCCTGCCCGCCCACTCCCCGCCCCCCCAGCTCCTGCTCCCAGGCCCAGCGTGGGGACCGTCCCTTGGGATCCTCTTGCACTCTGTCTCCCCGTCACTCTTGCCCTCTGTCTCGCGTCTTTGCTGGTCTCTTTGTCCCTATGTCCCCAGGGTCCCTGTCCCGCCCTGTCTCCATCCGTGCTCCCTTTCATCTGGGCTGCCTTCTTCGCTCTGACCCCCTGCATGTCCCTGTCTCGGGTCTCCGTGTCCTCAGCGTCTCTGTCCCCCTTTCTCTCCTGTGCAGCCCCCCAGCCCCGTCTGTCGCTGTCTCTGTGTCTCATCCCTGCAGAGGGCCCCGCTCCTCCTCCCCTCCCCCGCTGCGCACCTGGCTCAGGCCGCAGGAATCGGGTTCCCGGAGGAGACGTGGAGGAGGAGCCCCTTCCTCCCCCGCCCCCACCTCCCCAGGGGCGCAGCTGGGCGGGGGGGGGGGCGCAGCTGGGCTGCCGCGCAGGGCCGCGGGGAGGACCGCGGGGAGGACTGCGTCCCCGCGCCGGGGCCGGGGGTGCCCCCGAGGGGAGCGCGGCGCGGAACCTCCCGCTCCTGCGCGCGCGCGCCCCCTGCCGGGCGCGCCCTGACACTGCCGCCCGCCCGCCCGCCCGCCCACCCGCAGAGCGCCCGGGCCCGGGCGGCGGGGCGTGCGAGCCGCGGGGCGGCGAGCCCAGCTCGGGCCCGGTGCGGCGCGAGCTCAAGCAGTTCCTGGGCTGGCTCAAGAAGCACGCGTACTGCTCGAACCTCAGCTTCCGCCTCTACGACCAGTGGCGAGCCTGGATGCAGAAGTCGCACAAGACCCGCAACCAGGTAGGAAGGAGGCGGGGCCCCGCGCAGGTGGGGGTGGGGGAGGGGACGGGCAGGGGAGGGGGAGGGAAGCAGGCTGGGGAGGCAGGCCCGCAGCCCCCACGACACCGCCGCCTTCCTTCCAAGCACAGGACGAGGGGGTCCTGCCCTCGGGCAGACGGGGCTCGGCGAGAGGTAAGTGGGGCCGGGCGGGCAGGTGGGCAGGTGGGCGGGCGCGGGGCGAGACGCGGGCCCCTCCCTCCCCTGGCTGCAGGCCTCGCGCGCAACCCGCCCCTGCCCCAGCCTGAGAGCCGCTGACGCGCAGCCCCTCCGCCTTCCCGTCGTCGTATTCAGCGGCGTGAGCCTGGCATGGTAGCCCTAAAGAGCATCCGACCCCCCGAAGATGTCCAAAGTGGAATCTCGCCCTCGGGAGTGAACGTACTCACCCTAGCTAGCCTGTGTGAGCGCCTACTGCGCGCCGGCCCCCGTGCCAAGTGCTTTTACCTGCGGGACACCCCGCGGGGCGGCCAGGTAGTCTCGGCTTCTCAGACTGGGGGGAAGCCGAGGCCCAGAGGGGGACAGCGTCCTGCGTAAGGTCGCACAGCTGAAAGTGGTGGGGTCAGGACCTGAGCTGGGGCTTCCTCGGTGGCTCCGTGGTGCTGAGCCCTCCCGGGCTCCCTGCTTAGCTTGGCTCCCCTTCTGCCTACAGGTCCTGCCAGATAAGCTCTAGGGGCGCCAGGGGCGGAACCCAAACCGGGGCCACCTGTGTACCCTCACTTCAGGGCGCCTGATCCCCCTCAGCAGGAGCCGCGGCGGCAGCAGGCGGGCACTCCTGAGCTTCGACGGCCAAAACAGCTCTGAGGCCCACGCGAGGCCACGCTTGGGGCGCAGCCCGGCGCGCGGGAGGGTGGGTTAGGGGAACCCCGAACTCTCGCTGGGGCTGGTGGCGAAATGGGAGCCGTCGCTCCCCACATCCGGGGCCCCTTCCAAAGAGTCTTCTTTTAAAATAAACGAGCTATTTAGGTGCTCTGATCGCTGCGGAGGTGAGTTTGGGGCCAGATCCGCCCAGAGCAGGAGCTGTGAGGTTTGGGGGGAGGCGTGCAGGCATCCCTGTGGCCCTTTGGGACTGGAGTCTCTCTCCGGAATCTTCCACGTCTGGCTCTGAACTCCTCGGAGGGTGTGATCCAAAACATCAGAGTTTTGGCGAGGGTGGGGGTCCCCTCCCCAGGCCCACTGGTCCCCCAGCACCCCTCCCCCCCGGGACACAGAGACAGCTGCGGGGGAGACTGCTTTATTGTGGGAGGAGCCCGAACTGGAGGAGGGTCCGCAGCCCCCGTGGGGCTCGACCCCGGCCAGCTGGCGGTCAGGGCTGGGCCGGGCGCCACCGGCCGCATTTCCCATCTCTCGCGCGCTTCCTTGGGGAGCCACCATCACTCAGCAGACTCCACATCAAACCTGAGGTCCTGGAGAACCTCGCTGATCGCCTCCATGGTTTTAATTACCCTACAAGAGCGGATGGGAACTATAAATAAAACCCAGATGGGGCGAATTAGCCGCTGCGGCGCAGCTCCGAGGGGGCTGCGCGCGCCCGGGGCCCTCCTGCTGCCCGCGCCCGGCCTCCAGGCAGCGCCAGGGAGGGACAGACCTCGCGGGTGCTTGGGGGGGAGGCGGTGGCCCATACATACATCGGTCAGAGTGGGCTGAGAGGAAAGGCCATCTCGGTGGGGTGTGTGCCATCAGGAGGCTGCGACCGTGTGCGCGTGACACAGGTCGCGTAGGTGAGCGCGTGCACGCGCGCTGGGGTGCTGAGGACAGGCGTGTGCCCGGTGCGGTCTGGGGGACCCTGCCCTAGCTCAGGTACGGCCACGCGTGCAGGATTAGCGTGCGTCACGACGTGCAGCTGCGTCCCGGCACTGACACTGCAGGGCTGTCCCCTCTGGGGACTGCGCCTGCTTAGGGGCCCCCAAGTGAGGACGCCCGCCCTGAGGGGACTGCGTGCAGGCCGGAGGGTCTGAGCGTGCCGGCCCTGGGGCGAGGAGGGCCGGGGCAAGTGCCGGAGGGTGCGCGTGCAAATCGAGCGTGTCCCCGGCGGCAGCGCTCACTTCGTCTTCAGCTGGTGCGCCTGCACTGCGTCCTCCTGCCCCGTCCACTCCGGGGTCCCCATCAGCTGCAGCAGGGCGACCTGGCGGGGGAACGGGCAAGCAGGGCGTTACTGCAACGGGCAAAGGGCGCCCCGCGCCCTCCCACTGTGTCCATGGAGGAGAGGCGCCGTGGGGCTGAGGGTTTGGAAACCGGTCTAGAGGGGCCCTGCAGGGGCCGGGGCAGGCGGGCCAGGGTCGGGACGGACGCGCCGCCGTCGGCGTGTCTTGGCAACCAGGGATCACCGCAGGATGGAGCGGGCGGGGCTTCATGGCTCCAGGGGCAGGGCAAGGTGTGTGTATTTTTTTTTTTTTAATTTCAGCATATAATGGGGGTACAAATTTTAAGGTTTGAAATAATGCCCTTGCCCCCCTCCCCCCGACGGGCAGGGTGTTCTCACCCCAGGGTGGCCGTGGGCCAAGTACGTAGGCCGAGACTGAGGTCACGCAGGGGGCGTGCCTGGGAATGCCCGCGGACCAAGGGGTGGGCGTAGCCTCACCTGGCCCCACCCCTGCCCCCACCCCCCAGGATTAGCTGCAGGGCAGAGTGGGCGGGGCACCGGAGCCCAGGGGCGGAAAGGGTCAAGAACTTAGGTAGCGACGGAGGGACCCCAGGGAGGGGGCAAGTCTTGGGAACCCCGCTCCCTCTATCTGCCCAAGTGGGAGAGTGGGACCTGAGACCCTGAGAACAGCCGTGGCCTCTGGGGGGGCTGTGGGGGCGTGGCCTGGGAATGCTTGTGCGGCGGTGGGCGTGGCCGGGGCGAGGTGGGCGTGGCCGACGACTAAACCGAATAGAGGGTAAGATTGGGGAGGGACAGGAGAGGGCAAGGCTGGAGGACAGGTGAAGGTGTGAGGTGGGACCAGGAAGGGGTCTGGGACGCGGGGGGAGGGGGGCTGCGTGTAAGAGGTCGGGGTCCGGGGCGTCCCCCCATCGCCCAAGGCCGCGCAGTGGGGTGCAGGCCCGGGTCTGAGACACGGCGGGGAAGGGTCCCGGCCTCACCGTGGCCAGGCGCGTCTGCTCCAGCTGCTGCAGGCTGCGCACGTGGCCGGCGAGCCGCGGCTGCGCGCGAGGCCCCGCCAGCTCGGCTTCCAGCGCCAGCACCTCGCGCGAGGCGGCGGCGAAGGCCTGGGTCACCTCGTGCACGGCGCTCCGGTAGCGCGGGAAGTCGTAGCAAGGGCCGCTGCGCAGGTACTCGCGGTGGCCCCTGCGCGGTACGCGGGGGCTGAGGCCGCGCCCCCAGGCTCTCGGGCCCGGCCCCCTCCCACCCTCCGGATAAAGGCCCCCCAGGGGTGTCCCCGGGCCCCAGAGGGTGGAGGACTGGCAGTGAGGACGCCCCCGGAGGAACGGAGGGGAGGGGAGGGGAGCCACGCGGGTGGGCCGCCGGGCAGTGGGGCTCGCTTTGGGTCCTGTCTCCTGGAAGCTAGGCCGCGGGCACGCCCACTGGGCCCGCACCCCGCGCCCCGCGCCCGCGCCCGCACTCACTCCTCCAGCCGGCGGAAGGCCCGCGCGCGCTCAGCCTGCAGCTGGTGGACGCGCTGCACCAGCGTCCGCACCGGGGCGTCTCTCTGCGGGGCGGGGGGCACGGCTGGGGCATGAAGCCGGCGCCCCCGGGCCGCCGCCCGCCCCGCGCCCGTCCCCGCCCGGGCCCGGGCTCACCCAGGGCCACCGCGCCTCCTCGGCACCGGGCGCCGACCCGGCCGCGGCCTCCGGGGCGATCATGACTGCGCAGCCCGGGCCGCGCTCCGGAGCAGGCCCCTCTGCCGCGCCCGGCGCCCCCTGCAGGCCGGGAGGCCTAGGGACCCCAGCCTGGGGCCGGCCGCC
Organism: Microcebus jonahi; assembly: GCA_008750915.1. Classification (NCBI taxonomy): domain Eukaryota; kingdom Metazoa; phylum Chordata; class Mammalia; order Primates; family Cheirogaleidae; genus Microcebus; species Microcebus jonahi. Next base: position 7,950 of record VSMF01169952.1, read on the forward strand.
CGCCCGAGACCCCGGGCAGAAAGGGGAGCAGAGAGGCCCCGCCGCCGCCCAAGCCCTGCACCTCCCGCCCGCCCTACTCCTCTCCCTTTCCGTGCCGCGCCCGCCCTGTTTCCTTGAATGTTTTGAATACAGCAAAGCTGTTGTCCTTTGTTTGTGTGTGCCCATCGCAACAGTAACTGTGACAGCGGGCAGGATCTGAGCACAGTTCTGGGGTGTCGCAGAGCCTGAAGGCGCCGCAACCCAGCCAGCGTAGTGTAACGAAGGGTCGCTGGCTCTGCAGAGAATCGCAGGGATGAGAAGCTAATTCACTGGCAGGTGCCTGCGAAGTGCCCATCAAAAGTGAGCTGTGCAAGGCCCAGGCGGGCCCCTGGGCCGGGAGGGCCTCATTTAAGTGCTGCTGGGGGGATGCCTGGCCCGCCATGAGCTGTGGAAAGCTGCCTCCTCCGGGGGCCCACAGGGAGGAACAGGAAGATGGTGGTGGCCAGGCACAGAACAGAGGGACCAGCTGAGGCACGGTGAGGGCCTGCAGCCTTTACGCGGCACTCTAGGAAGAAGAGGGACCAGGCTGTTCTCGGGCATCATTCATTGGCCACGAGTTGGCTCACCCTGAGGCCCAATCAAAACTGAACAGGCAGCAGGCCCTGTTCACCCAATCAGGGTGAACACACCTGGCCAGGCGCAGTGGCTCACACCTGTGATCCTCGCACTCTGGGACCGAGGTGGGTGGATTGCTCGAGGTCAGGAGTTCGAAACCAGCCTGAGCAAGAGGGAGACCCCGTCTCTACTATAAATAGAAAGAAATTGGCCAACTAATATATATGTAGAAAAAGTCAACAGGACATGGTGGCGCATGCCTGTAGTCCCAGCTACTCGGGAGGCTTAGACAGGAGGATTGCTTGAGCCCCGGAGTTGGAGGTTGCTGTGAGCGAGGCTGATGCCATGGCACTCACTCTAACCGGGGCAACAATGCTAGAATCTGTCTCAAAAAAAAAAAAAGACCCACACCCAACTCACAGAAGCTACACTCCAAGTTTTAGATACACCCAGGTGTGCCCCTCTGAAACTGGTTATCATTGGTCCTTGGGGGCTCCTCAAGTTCAAACAAAACTGAGAGCCAGTGTTTCACACCAGGTGGGTGTCTACAACTTTCCACCACCCACACCTGAATGCCAGGGCCAGAGGCACACCTTGAAGTACCCGACTAGATCCCTGCCAGTGACACGGTTGACCCTCAGTCCCAGGTCTGGGGTCTTTATTCCCTATGAAAGATGACACAATCCAGGCCCAGGGGAATCACTAGTAGACTTCAGACCGAAACTAGCTCCCAATGTGGTTACGGCGAGGCTCGCTGTTGTATAGGGAGGAACCACTGGCCTGTTCCACGCAATCCAGGACAGAAGACCCCATCGTGGGGGACACAGAATACAAAGCTGGGTAGAGTTCTTAAGGAAGACGCCCGCTCCTCCGTCACCTCCCTGGACAAACCAGCCACGTGGAGACCAGTTACTGCTTCAGTCAACTAAAGGGAAACTTTATTAGGGCCGCAGGGCTAGGGTAGGAGGCTGCCCTGTGGGGGAAGGAGGAGGAACCCGTGGAGGGGCCTCATTTGACCTTCTTCTTGGGGCGCAGGTTGTTGGTGTGGCCGCACTTCTTCTTACGGCAGTTGACAGCACGGGGGTGCAGGCGAGCATAACACCTGCACGGGGACAGCAGGGGCGGGGCAGTGAGGGCACACCCAGACCCGGCCAGGCTCCCCCGCCCCACCCCGCCCCCAGCGTCCGGGCACACATACTTGCGGCAGATCATCTTGTCGCAGTTGTACTTCTGGGCGAGCTGGCGGAGGGAAGGCTCAATGATGCCGCCTCGCAGACGGAGCACCAGGTGCAGGGTGGACTCTGTGGGCAAGAGCCGGAGGGACAGCGTTGAGTCCAGCTCCTCCGTGACAGGGCAGGGACCCCCAGACGTGCTTCTCACGTGTTGACGGGGACACCACATCAGCGCCCCCCAAATATTCTACCTGCAGATTCACTGGCCCTGCTGTACAGACCAGACCCTCCATATCTCAGCTTTAGCCAAGCCCCAGGGGAGTCAAGCCTAATGTATTCCAATTGTGGTCCCGCCTGGGTTTCCCAGCACACAAAGCAATTTCTAGGTGACGCAGGTAAGATACGGAAGTCTTGTTACTCTGACCAGTGACAATGATTTCCTTTATAGCAAAGGAATTTGCTATAAAAATTTTCACCATCACACTTTTAAACAAAATACAAGTCATTAGAAGAAAAATAAGTGAACACAAGAAGCTAATGCATATGGAAACACAGGTGAAGATCAAATGCCTCCCAGGAACAAAAAGCAGTTATTTTATTTATTTATTGAGACAGAGTCTCACTTTGTTGCCCAGGCTAGAGTGCCCTGGGGTCAGCCTGGCTCACAGCAACCTCAGACTCCTGGGCTCAAGCGATCCTCCTGCCTCAGCTGGGACTACAGGCATGCGCCACCATTTTCTATATATAGAAATTTTTTCTATATATATTAGTTGGCCACTTAATTTCTTCCTATTTATAGTAGAGACAGGGTCTCGCTCTTGCTCAGGCTGGTTTTGAACTCCTGACCTCGAGCAATCTGCCCGCTCAGCCTCCCAGAGCGCTGGGATTACAGGCGTGAGCCACCTCGCCCGGCCACAAAAAGCAGTTATAAAGCAGGACTCCTCTGCACCATGGGAGCCTTGCCCACCACCCCACGGAGGCCATCTGTGCTCCAGCCTGGGACCTGGAGCTCACAGAGCTGTCCAGCCACCCCGCCCCTGGTACCTTTCTGGATGTTGTAATCCGAAAGAGTGCGGCCATCCTCCAGCTGTTTGCCCGCAAATATCAGACGCTGCTGGTCAGGTGGGATGCCTGGGGGAGAAGGGGGCAGCTCAGTCACTGCGGCTCTGCCAAGCATGTTACTGGCTATGACCATGCCTCCCTGCAGGGTGCTCCCGCGCCACCCCAATGTCTCAAAAGGCAAACTGAGGTCGAGAACAATCTTCCTTGAAAGATGGACACAGCTAAGGTCTGTCCAAACCCAGCACCATCCTCCAAAGGACAAAGGCTCCCCTGGGCCCAAGGGGCTCCCACAGTAGGCAGACAGAACCCCCAGACCCTGCCCAACTCACCCTCCTTGTCTTGGATTTTGGCTTTGACATTCTCGATGGTGTCACTGGGCTCGACCTCAAGGGTGATGGTCTTCCCAGTCAGGGTCTTCACAAAGATCTGCATCTCTGCGTCTGCTGGGGGGGAGGGAGGATGGGATGGAGTGGTCAGTGTTGCATGCCTGGGAGGCACAAGCTCAGGTGCTGGCCAGGCCTAGCCCCCGAATAGAAGCTCTATGCCTGCACTCACCCCAATCATGAACCCCAACGCCTGCCTTCCCACACCCCCTGGCCTGCAGCCTAAACATGCCCTACAACTAAGGACTATTAATACATTTTCTCCATCCTGGACTGTTGCACACGTGTTCACGGAAACAAGGACTCTGATCATGTCCCTCAGGCTCAGCAGAGGAGAGACTCACTTATGTTTGCTACTGGAATGTTAAAGCGACCTTCGGGCACCATCTGACAGGTACATCTTCCCTGGGGACGGTCCCATCCTCCCCTGCCCTAGCAACCTCCTGGTCTGCTACTACACAGACTGCCCTTCCTGCCAGCCTGGATGGCAATCCTGGCTCAACAGCCACCAGCCTGCCAACACACACACACATTCTCTTTGCTCTCAAAGCCTCTCTCCTAACTCCCAGCGAGGACAACCAACACCTTTAGCTCCGTTCTCAGTTATGCCAAACTCTCCAGACCCCACTTCGTGCATGTGCTCCAACCCGCAAACGACAATGCCTACCACTCTGTGTTATCTACCAACTCTGTGCCGCGTACCTGTTTACATATAACGCTCACTTAAAAACAGACCAAGAAGAACTCTAGAAGACAGGCATAGAAAACACAGGCAGGTACCAAAACCCAGTTCGAGAAACTTAGTACTCCTAAGCACGTCTGCGCAGCGACTCGGCCAAAGCCAGCGCTGCATGCCTCACATCCCTCCCTCCGATTAGCTCGGATCGGCCCAGGGGGACCCACTCCCGCCCCGAAGCCCCGCGGGGTCGCTGGGGCCGGGCGGAGAGGGGCAGGCCCCCTTCCAAAGCCGCGTTCACCTCCCGGGCCCGGGTCTGGGCTCGGAGCCTCGGCCTCACGTGCCCCGCGCCGCCGCCCGCCGAGACTACCCTCCACCGGCAGGCTCGGGCCCGGCCCCGCCGCCGCCCAGACCCCTGCAGCCCCCTGCAGCCCCCCGCCCGCCCCCGGCCCCGCGCCGACCCGCACGGCCGCGGCCACCGACCAGCTCCCTCGCCTCGTTGAAGAGAAAGAGGGCAGCGGAACCGGAAACCGCCGATTCGCCGCCGAGAGCGCATGCGCGCGGAGCACGCCTACGTCACAATCCGCGCCGCGCCCCGCCCTGCCGCCATCTTGGGTGCTGGCAGAGGAGGCCGCTGCGGGTGTGGGCGAGCACCGCCCACCCGCTTCCGGGTGTCGGTCCCGCCCGCCGGGTCACGTGAGGAGGCAGCCACACCTCTCCAGGTGTTCCGGGGGAGGGTGCCACTCTGTGTCTGCGTCACTAACAACCGCTGGCGCTTAGCGGGCCGTTCTGGGAATACTTGACCAGAATAGAGAAGGCTGTTTTCTGCTAAAGCGAAGGCATTCAACAGAGAGCCTGCGGGTCCGGGAGCAGGGGCTGGGGCAGGGAAGGTAGGGGACCCCGAGAGCCACCTAACACCCAGAGTCCAGTATGATTAGAAAGATCTCTGCCTAGCACTCTGGGAGGCCGAGGCGGGAGGATCGCTCAAGGTCAGGAGTTCAAAACCAGCCTGAGCAAGAGTGAGACCCCCATCTCATAATTATAAGAAATTAATTGGCCAACTAATATATATAGAAAAAATTAGCCCGGCATGGTGGCGCATGCCTGTAGTCCCAGCTACTCGGGAGGCTGAGGCAGGAGGATCGCTTGAGCCCAGGAGTTGGAGGTTGCTGTGAGCCAGGCTGACGCCACGGCACTCCAGCCCGGGCAACACAGTGAGACTGTCTCAAAAAAGAAAAAAACAGAGGAGGCATCTGTGGGAGTGTGCCTGATGGAGAATGGGAACCCTGTGGGGCGTGGCCGAGGAGTTCACCCTGGGGCTGCGATCTGGAGGAGGAATGATTCCAGGTGTGAGAACAGTGTTGTGAGCATCGGGAACAGCATGTGCAAGGCTGGTGGCAGAATCTGGGTTGTTGCGGCTGCCACTGTGGGACTCCCACCAAGAACAGCCACATTTCTGTCCCAATGGTGCCTGGCTGTCTGCATCCCCCTCCCTCAGAACCCTAAGAACCTTGTCCAGCATTTGTTCTGTTTTCTGTTTTTACCCAGAGCCACGCCCAAGGAGCCTTGAGCAAGTGGACTCCATTCGTTGGCCTTGTGGGCTGCTTAGCCCAGGGTGAAAGGAAGCCACAGCTGGGTGTCCTCTTCTCTTTTTAGTAACAGAGTCTTTTTATTGATAACTTCCCACAACAGCATCCGTAAACATCGGGTACAAAAATATTCCGCTAAACTCTTTTCCAAGGTGGCTCGGCTTGCTCCGTGGAGGCCCCGGGAGAGGCCTGCCGGGCCCGGAGGTTCCGCACCTCTGCTCTTACCCACACAGGCCTCGTGAGGCCCAGGGCTGGATGGACGGTCGGCCTCCGGCTCGAGCCTTCTACCTGTCTCAGAAACCTCCTGGAGACACCAACTGGAGAAAGTATTCGATACTTCTGTTGACGGAAGGGTCCAGGAAACCAGAATTAATGGGTGCAGGAGTGGGCTGGGGTGAGCTCGGACGTGACCACGGTGCTTGTTCACCTCAAGGAGGTCCTGACCGGGAGGCAGGAGACGTCGGGCTCTGGCCTTGGGGGATCTCGGTATTAAGGGCAGACCTCAGGCCTGGCTCTAGGAAAAGCTCCCTTGTACTCTGCGTGGGTGGCTGGGCCGGGCAGGACAGAGGGGGCTGCAGCAGAGAGACATTCTGAGGGAGGAGGGGGCTGGAATTAAAGACCCCCCCTCCCCGGATTCCACACTCCTTGGAAGGGAGCCCTGTCCCCCGCCAGGAGCCCGAGCCGACAGAACAGGGTGGCAAAGCTGATGATCATGAGGCCACCTCAGATGCCTGGGGAAGGTCGCCACTGCTCCGAGAGGCCTGGGCGGCGCTGGGCGGCAGGGCTACTCGCCCGGCACGTCCTCGTCGTCTGTCTGGCTGCGGCCGTTGACGGCAGGGGAGCTGGGCCGGACGTGGGACAGGTCCTCGAAGCCGGGGCTGAGGGAGGGCGAGACGGTGTCCGGGCTGGTGTCACACGAGCCCGTGCTCTGCTCCGAGGTGGCGATGGTGGTCGTGGTGCTGGGGGGGATGGGGTCTTCGTCCTCGTCCTCCAGGAGGGACGCCTCTGGGACATCTGGGCGCGGGAGAAACAGGAGCGGGCTCGGTCACCTTGCCGGGCACCGTGATAGGGGACTCACCGTGAGAGTGACCCGGGACAGCTCCCCCAGCCTCACGGGGCCACCCTGACTCGGCCCATTTTACAGAGGAGGAAACGGAGGCGTAGGGGGGGTGACAGGCCTCCCTTCAAGGTGAGGCGAGGACACAGGCTCTGGGGTTGGGCTAACGTGGGCTCTGGCTGTGAGCCTGACTCCGTCACCTCTCCCCACCACAGTGCCGCCAGGGCCTCAGCTCCTTGCTCCTACGGTCGACAGTGGCTGTCAGCTGCTGGCCCATCCCAGAGGCGCGGCACACAGAGCTGAGTGTAGGGAACCCTTCTTGGAGGCGGTGGCACGTGGAGTGACGGTGCAGAGTGCACTCAAGCCCTCCAGCCAGACACCTGAGAACTCACCCTGCCCGTTCTGGCTGTGCGTCCTCTGACACAGGCGTTTCCCCTGTGGGCCTCAGTTTCCCCCTCTGTGACACAGGGACACTCACAGCCCCCACGTTACAGGTGGCTGTTAACGGCCCGGCTCATGGGCGCATGTAGTACACACTGGGGCGAGGTTTGTCATCATTCTTGTCCACGTGCCCCCGTGCCACCTCCCCCCGGGCACCGGACCCCAGTCCTCACGTCTGCCCTGCAGCCTGCTGGGCGAGACCAGGCCTGCCCCGACCCCCCCACCAGGCCCCCCGTCCCAGCTCCCCCCCCATGCACAGCCCTGCAGGGCGTGGTCTCGTGGTCAGCCGGAGAGTTGGCCTTGCAGAAGCCAGCTCTGGTGCTGACATCCTGGGGCGCGGAGGCCGGACGTGGGGTGAGGGGCCCTGGCAACACTTACGGCTGAAGGCCTCGGGGTGCTGCCTCGCCAGCTTGCCCTTCAGCGTCCTGCGGGGGAGGGAAGGCTCGTGGGGCCGGGCCTGCCGAGCAGACGGCCGGGCCTGGGGCTGCCAGGGACCCTCGCTGCCCGCTCCGGGCAGGGGCCTCCCTGACTGTTCTTCGTGCGGCATCACCCCTCCCTCGTGGAGACCCCGGTGCTCAGCCCGGCAGTCGGGGCTCTGACAGTCCCCCCACCTCCCAGCGGACCTCCCACCTCAGGGTGGGCACCAACCACCCAGCTGTCCCAGAGCCGGACACCGGCTGTGCCTTCTCCCTCCACCTGGACACCCTTCTTTTTATTTTTGAGAAAGAGTCTCACTCTGTCGCCCAGGCTAGAGTCAGTGCCGTGGCATCAGCCTCACTCACAGCAACCTCAGACTCCTGGGCTCAAGCGATCTCCTGCCTCAGCCTCCCGAGTAGCTGGGACGACAGGCATGCGCCACCATGCCCGGCTAATTTTTCTATATATATTAGTTGGCCAATTGATTTCTTTCTATTTATAGTAGAGACGGGGTCTCGCTCTTGCTCAGGCTGGTTTCGAACTCCTGACCTCGAGCAACCCGCCCGCCTCGGCCTCCCAGAGTGCTAGGATTACCGGCGTGAGCCACCGCGCCCCGCCACTTCCTATTTTTTAACTTCTTATTTTTAAGAGACAGGCTCTATGTTGCCCAGGCTGGTCTCGAACTCCCAGCATCAAGGGATCCTCCTGCTGCAGCCTCCCAAGTTGCTGGGATGACAGGTGTGAGCCACCACATCTGGCTCCTTCCTTTCTTTAAAATGGGATGATTTTTGTCTGGGTACAGTGGCTTACCCCTGTAATCCCAGCTACTTGGGAGGCTGAGGCAGGAGGAGGATTGCTTGAGGCCAGGAGTTCAAGATCAGCCTGGGCAACATAATAAGACCCTCTCTCTACAAGAAAAATCTAAAAATTAGCCAGGCTTACTGACGCATGCCTGTAGTCCTAGCGATTTGGGATGCTGAAGGGGGAGGATCGCTTACTTGAGCCCAGGAGTTCGAGATTACAGTGAGCTATGATCACACCACTGTACTTAAAAAAGTCTGATTTTTGTCTTTTTCTAAAGTGACGCAGGGCCGGGCGAGGAGGCTCACGCCTGTCATCCCAGCACTCTGGGAGGCCGAGGCGGGAGGATCGCTCAAGGTCAGGAGTTTGAAACCAGCCTGAGCAAGAGGAGACCCCGTCTCTACTATAAATAGGAAGAAACTAGTTGGCCAACTAAAAATATACAGAAAAAATCAGCTGGGCACGGTGGCACGTGCCTGTAGTCCCAGCTACTCGGGAGGCTGAGGCAGGAGGATCGCCTGAGCCCAGGAGTCGGAGGTTGCTGTGAGCGAGGCTGACGTCATGGCACTCCAGCCCAGGCGACAGAGTGAGACTCTGTCTCAAAATACAATAAAGCGACACAGGTGTGCTTACAAAGAACGGCAGAGAGGTCTTTGCAATACCATCTCTCACCCTTGACCTCAGCCAGCATCTCCTCCAAAAGTCCCCCCACGGCTAGTGTCCCGCCCACCACCAGAGGAGGGGGGATACACACACACACACGCTGGGCACCAACCCTTGGGGTTCTGCCTCCCCCCCTCCACATACCAGGCCCGGCAGCTGGCCTGGGGAAGTGCCCAGCAAAGATGTGCATTTATGATGCATTTATTTATTTTATTTTTTAGAGACAGAGTCTCACTTTGTTGCCCAGGCTAGAGTGAGTGCCGTGGCGTCAGCCTAGCTCACAGCAACCTCCTGGGCTCAAGCAATCCTCCTGCCTCAGCCTCCCGAGTAGCTGGGACTACAGGCGTGCGCCACCACGTGCGGGTCATTTTTTCTACATATATACATTAGTCGGCCAATTAATTTCTTTGTATTTATAGTAGAGACGGGGTCTCGCTCTTGCTCAGGCTGGTTTCAAACTCCTGACTCGAGCAATCTGCCCGCCTCGGCCTCCCAGAGTGCCGGGATGACAGGTGTGAGCCACCGCGCCCGGCCTTTTATGATGCATTTAGAAAGGGTTTAAGCGGCCTGCCTCGTGGTTTCTGCACTCAGCTCAATAAAAGGTGTTTTCCTCAGCCTTTGGCACCTGCTCCCCAGCTCTGCCAGAGGATACAGCTGTCCCCTGCCACAGAGGAAGTGGCACAGCGTCTGGCGGGAATACCGAGTGGGTCCGGGCCCGGGTGCACTGGCTGCGCTGTGACCCCCGCAGTGAGGATGCCAACGGCTCTGGGGGCACCTGGACGTCGTCTTTCCTTGTCTGCACAGAAACCACTGTGGGAAGGGCCCGCAAAGACTGGCAAATCTCGTTGGCCTCTTTGTTTTTGAGACAGAGTCTCCCTCTATTGCCCAGGCTAGAGTGCCGTGGCGTCAGCCTCGCTCACAGCAACCTCAGACTCCTGGGCCGAAACCATCCTCCTGCCTCAGCCTCCCGAGTAGCTGGGACTACAGGCATGCGCCACCATTTTCTATATATAGAAATTTTTTCCATATATATTAGTTGGCCAATTAATTTCTTTCTATTTTCAGTAGAGACGGGGTCTCGCTCTTGCACAGGCTGGACTCAAACTCCTGAGCTTGAGCGATCCTCCTGCCTCGGCCTCCCAGAGTGCTGGGACAACAGGCGAGAGCCGCCGCGCCCGGCCCTCACTGGCCTCTTGAGAGGAGACCTGGCTGGAGGATCGTTGTCCACTGTGTGATCTTTCCTGCCTTTTCTGTTTCGTGTCCGGTGCTATATTACTCTTTTTGAAAAATAAAATAAAAATTTTAATTCAAAAACTTCCAATGCTTTTTATTCCAGGGTTGGGATCTTCTTGGACACCTAAGTGGGCAACGAAGCCTCGTAAAACAAAGGAGCAGGCCGGGCGCGGCGGCTCACGCCTGTCGTCCCAGCACTCTGGGAGGCCGAGGCAGGAGGATCGCTCAAGCTCAGGAGTTTGAGACCAGCCTCTGCAAGAGCGAGACCCCGTCTCTACTAAAAATAGAAAGAAATTAAATGGCCAACTAAAAACAAATAGAAAAACTTAGCCAGGCACGGTGGCGCATGCCTGTAGTCCCAGCTACTCGGGAGGCTGAGGCAGGAGGATCGCTTGAGCCCAGGAGTCTGAGGTTGCTGTGACCGAGGCTGACGCCATGAGAGTCTAGCTTGGGTGACAGAGTGAGGCTCTGTCTCAAATAAATAAATAAATAAATAAATAAATAAAACAGAGGAGCAGACTCTCCCCTTTGCCCAGTTCCGGCGGGGAGGGAACCAGGCTGGGGAGGGGGTGGGGGGATGGGGAGGTGGCGGCAGAGGTCGTCTGTGGCTGTGGGTGGGGCCGGGAGGGGCCGGGCGCCCACCTGATGCGGCGGAAGATGCTGTCCAGGTCCCGCTTCATCTCCACCAGGGTCCTGGTGTGGTGCAAGAAGCGCTCGCTCATGTGCTGCAGGCGCGCGCTGGACAGGCTGTTGAAGTTCAGCAGCATCTCGTTGGTCTTCTCGAAGCGGTCCAGCCTGGGGGCAGAGCGAGAGGCTGGAGCTCCTCCACCCGGGGCACCCCGCCAGGGCCTGGCCGGCTCCGCGGCCTCCCCACGGGCCGCTCCCCTGGCCCGCCAGAGTCCTGCCTGCGGTCTGAGCCACCTGGCGAACTCCTATTTAGCCTTTCAACCCCTGCTGGAGCGTGTCCTTTGCAGGTGGCCTTGTCTACAGGCTCCCGCAAGCAGACTCTTTGCTCCCCCTTTGGCCCCACTCGCCCCGGATGGTTCCTCTGGCCCAGCCCTGACACCACAGGGCCAGGAGGGTCTCGGCATCTGCTTTTTTTTTTTTTGAGACAGAGTCTCGCTTTGTTGCCCAGGCTAGAGTTAGTGCCGTGGCATCAGCCTAGCTCACAGCAACCTCAGACTCCTGGGCTCAGGCGATCCTCCTGCCTCAGCCTCCCAAGTAGCTGGGACTACAGGCACGTGCCACCACGCCTGGCTAAATTTTTCTATATGTTTTTATTTGGCCAATTAATTTCTTTCTATTTATAGTAGAAACGGGATCTTGCTCTTGCTCAGGCTGGTCTCGAACTCCTGACCTCGAGTAATCCTCCCTCCTCTGCTTCCCAGGGTGCTAGGATTACAGTCTCCCCTCAGTGTGGAGCGGCCTGGGGCTAGGTCTGGGTCTGAAGACAGAACCAGAAGAGAGATGGGTGTTGCTGAGGCCTGGGGACGCTCCGGGCCTGTGAGAAAAGGCGAGGACATCGGGTCTGTGTGCTGTCGTCAACGGAGGTCAGGAAGAGCCTTCGGCTTAAACATGGGAAAGTAGGAGGCGGTGCGTCCACTCCAGAGAGGTGACGGCCTTCCCTCCCCACCGGGCGGGCCGGGATTCGGGTGAGGGCCCAGCACCGAGCCCCGGCGAGGGCAAAGGGCGTTCGCAGACCCCGAGAGAGACGCCGGGCACCGCGTGGACGCGGCCTGGGCTCTGGGAGACCGGGCCCCGACAGGAAGTCAGCCCACCAGCTCCTTAAAAACCGCCACGGCCCCCTCTCTGGTCCCTCAACTCTTCTCACGCCAGGCCTTGGGACAGGAGCCCCCGAGGCCCCCCGCCAAGCCACCGGCAGCTGCGAGAACCTTCCGGAAGCCCTGCTTCCTGTGCCAAGGCCTCGCCTCCAGGCCAGGGAAGAATTTGCTTTGGAGCCAGAGGCAGATTTGCTCATTTCCTTCATTTTATCACCAGTGTGGGCCCGGGCCAGGGGCGGGCAGGACGAGAATGTTGGCCGGCAAGTGCATTCCTCCCCACGCCCGGGGCCCGCCGCCCCAGCTCACATGTTCTTCTGCGCCAAGATGATGGCGTTGACATCGTCTGTGTTCACCATGCTCAGGATGCGGCTGCAGAAGACGCTCGAGGCCGAGTCCGGGGGGTCCATCTCTTCCTCCTCCTCCGCTGCCTGAAACAGGCCGGGGGGCCGTCTTTGGGGCGCCACCGCTGCCGGGGGAGGCAGGGCCTCGAGGCCAAAGCTGGGAGCCCCGCGGGCTGGGGTCTGGCCCAGCTGTGGCCTTCTGCAGCGGGGATGTGTGGCCGCGGCTGAGTTGTGCCACCTCAGCGCCAGGTGTGCCACCCTGGGGACTTGGAGGTGTTGGGAGAACCTCGGAAGGTTGTATCTACGGACTGCACTCCGCCACACTAGAATCCCACCCCCCCCAAGGCCACGGGCACCTCTTACCTGCACAGACCTGCCCTTCTCCCCCGCCCTCTGCCTTTGCACCTGAGGTCCCCACAAGCAGAACGTGCACGGCTGAGGGCTTCGAAGATTATCCCCCCACTTTGGTCACTCATCACTTCACCTTGTTTTTTTTTTTTTTTTTTTGAGATCAGCAGAACTTGCTTTGGGGAGGCCAACAGAACCTTTCAAACTCAGCTCTGACTCTGGACTTTTATTAGCGAAGTAAAGCCAAGAATTTCAGGCACTCACAGCCAGGCTGTGGGCCCCAGCGACCCAGATGGCCGTGGGGTTCCTGGTTTCCCTGGCGCACAGAGGGCCATCCTGGTGGGCAGAGCCTTCCCAGACCATGCTGGGGGTGGGCGGGGAGGTGGGGTGCGGGGGCGTGACCCTCCTGGGGAGTTCAGGAAAATCTAGCATCCCGATATAGCTTGGCTCTGGGGCCCACATGTTTAATGGCGAACAGAAAGGCCTATTTGCAGTCGGTTAAGATTCATACACCGGATCAGGAAAGGCTGCAGACCCCACTTCATCTACCCTCCCACTTACTGAGCACCTACTGTCTGCCAAACGGAGCACCAAGCTTGTACACTGATAATTGTTATCATCTTTTCTTTCTTTCTTTCTCTCTCTTTTTTTTTTTTTGAGACGGGGTCTCATTCTGTTGCCCAGGCTGGAGTGCAGTGGCATCATCATAGCTCACTGCAGCCTCAAACTCCTGGGCTCAAGCGATCCTCCCGCCTCAGCCTCCTGAGTAGCTGGGACTACAGGTGCAGTCACCACACTCTGCTAATTAATTTTTTTTTTTTTTTTAGAAAAGAAGTCTTCTTGTGTAACCCAGACTGGTCTCAAACTAGTGGCCTTAAACAATCCTCCGGCCTTGACCTCCCAAAGTGCTGGGACTACAGGCCTGAGCCACATTGCCTGGCCCACCCTTATTTACAGATGAGCAAACTGAGGCTCACAGAGACTGAGGAACTGGGCAGTAGTCACGTGGCCACTGAAACTGAGTCACCACAAGGGCCCACAGTCCACAAGCTCCACCGAAGTGTGAATCCTGACAGGGATGCGGTAACCACCTGAGACAGTATAGCTGTTTCTTACGACAGCTGATTTCTGCCTGACTTCTGATTTTTTCCCCCAGGCAGAAAAGTGGCAATAGGGATTTTTTTAAAAATGGGAAATTGCCTCATTTACAAATGTTAGCAATTAATACTTTTTTCTGAAATGCCAAGGAGGCCAAGAGTATCCATTTGTGCCCTGAATCTGCCAGTGTTCTGCAGCTTCTGCGTGCCTTCTAGAAAAAAGCTGTCACACCTGGTGAAACCCCTTCCCCCTAATAATCACCGCGTTTACTGAACTACTATTACATGCCAGGCAGGGACACCCATGACCTCCAGCTTCCCAAAGAAACATGATCTCGTACAAAGGAGACACTTGGACTCAAAGGGCAGAATTGGGGGGGGGGGGGCGCCCACAGCTAGTGCCTGCCGGGCACAGTATTTGACCCTTCAGGGATACGGCTGTCCTTCAAAGCAGGAGTCTCTTGTCTCTGGCTCCCAGATGTGAGCGCTGAGGGGTTCATTGCACACCCACCCCCCCAGCTGCCTCTCTCAAGAAGCCTTCCCTAGGCTGGGCGCGGTGGCTCACACCTGTAATCTCGGCACTCTGGGAGGCCGAGGTGGGAGGATCACTCAAGGTCAGAAGTTTCATACCAGCCTGAGCAAGAGCGAGACCCCGTCTCTACTAAAAATAGAAAGAAATTAGCCAGACAACTAAAAATATATAGAAAAAATTAGCCGGGCCTGGTGGCGCATGTAGTCCCAGCTACTTGGGAGGCTGAGGCAGGAGGATCGCTTGAGCCCAGGAGTTGGAGGTTGCTGTGAGCTAGGTTGATGCCACGGCCTCACTCTAGCCTGGGCAACAGAGTGAGACTCTTGTCAAATAAAAAAAAAAAGAAGCCTTCCCTGACTACTACCAGTCTGGCCCACATATGGACTGAAACTGACCCAGCAAAGGCTCTGATCCCTGCTCCAAATAAATACATTTATGGGTGAAACACTCCGAGAATTCCGGCTTTGGGGATCTGATAAAACAAAACAAAAACACTCAGACAGGGAGGCTGTGTGACCTTGGGGGGTCACTTCATCTCTCTGAATCAGTCCTCTCATCCATAAAATGGGATTAAGGAAAAATCCAGGTCTGACAGTGCTGTCTGTGGGGACTGAAACGGACACTGACAGAGAGTGGAGCTTGGAGCAGGCTGTGGCTCCAAGGGGAGTGTGAAGAGGTCCCAGGACTGGGCCCCGGAATCGGCATTTTAAAGGGCTCTCGGCCGGGCGTGGTGGCTCACGCCTGTCATCCTAGCACTCTGGGAGGCCGAGGTGGGCGGATTGCTCCAGGTCAGCAGTTCGAAACCAGCCTGAGCAAGAGCGAGACCCCGTCTCTACTATAAATAGAAAGACATTAATTGGCCAACTAATATATATAGAAAAAATGAGCCGGGCATGGTGGCGCATGCCTGCAGTCCCAGCTACTCGGGAGGAGGCTGAGGCAGGAGGATTGCTTGAGCCCAGGACTCTGAGGTTGCTGTGAGCGAGGCTGACGCCACGGCACTCACTCTAGCCCGGGCAACAAAGCGAGACTGTCTCAAAAAATATATAAATAAATAAAAATAAAAAAATAAAGGGCTGTCATGTGCTTCCAAGCATGTAACATGAACAAACGCCTGTATGCCACTTCCTTTGATCCTCAATCACCGCTACGAGGCAGTCACTATCATCTCCAAGGGAAACTGAGGCTCACTGGGGCGGGCTCACCTGCCCAAGGTCACTCGGCCGGAAAGAAAAGCCCCACGGTTCTACCCAGGTCATTTAACTGAATGTCACTCGGCGACCCAAGCTCGAGTGACACAAACTCCTGAGTGGGAGGGGGCTCAACTATCCCCTCACGCTCAGCCACTTCACTGCGGGGAAACTGAGGCACAAACAGGCCAACGCCCGGCTACAGGTGACACGGCACAACCCGAACACAGGCGACCCCCATCCCCGCGCCCCGGATCCGGATGCGGCCCTTGGCCCCGCCCGCGAATCCATTGCGCAGACGGGGAAACTGAGGCCTGTGCGCGGCAGGAGTGCCCAGATGTGGCCAGCGGCGCGCCCCACCCCACGGCAGGCCCCGGGGCCGCGCCCGACCCGGCCCGGTCTCCCCGCGGCCCCGGCACCCCCCAGCCCCACCCGAGACTCGGCCCCGGCGTCGGCGGCAGCGGCACCTGCACATCTGGCGGCCTTGCTCGCGCTTCCGGGATGGCGCCCGCGCCGGCCGCGACGTCAACACGCACCGGGCGTGTGGGAACGCGCGTGGCGGCGTCGTACGCTGGGGCGGCCAACCCGCGTACGAGGAGGCGCGGCCGGAAGGGGCGGGGTTTAGCGAGTAGCCAATCAGGCGGGCCCTCCCGCGCCTGCGCAGTTCCCGGAAAAAAAACCCCGCGTTTCGGACGCAGCCCGGAAGGGGGAAAGGCTGGAAGACGCGTCCCATTTTATAGATGGTAAGACTGAGGCCCGAGGCGGCAGGCACGCCCCCCCGCAAGGTCGTAAACGCTCCAGTGGGCTGTGGCCGACGCTAAGCCAGGTGTCTTGCTCTCCGCGCCGGGAATCAGACGCACCTAGGTTCAAAAATGTCTGCTCCGCCTTGGTGCTAGGCCCCCTCCAGGGTGCCGCCCCCTCCAGCCGTGCCTGCTTGGTGTTCCCCGCCGCGTGGCACTTGCTTTGCTTTTCCGCATCGTTATCGTTTTGGAGAGTGCTGGCTTTGCAGAACGTCCGGCAGAGTGTGCTTGCCGGGCACCTCCTCGCGGTGGGACCCGGGCCGCGCATTCGGGGCAGGAATAACGCAGGCGCGGTTTCCAGGCAACCTGGGATGTTGGCGTGTTTGATTACCCGTGATATCGACCCCAAGGCAGTGTCTCCCAGCTTCTTGGCTGCAAAGTTGCTATTTTCCCCTTTGCAATTTAAGTGTCTTGTGGGAAGATGCTTAAAGAGACCATGCTTTGCTTTGTTTTGTTTTTGAGGCAAGAGTCTTGCTCGGTTGCCTGAGCTACACACTGCCGTGGTGTCAACGCAGCTCACTGCAGCTTCACATCAGACTCCTGGGCTCAAGCCATCCTCCTGCCTCAGCCTCCCGAGAAGCTGGGACTGCAGGCACGCGCCACCGTGCCCGGCTACATTTTTCCTATATGTTTTTTGTTTCAATTAGGCCAATTAATTTCTTTCTGTTTTTAGTAGAGACTGGGTCTCTCGCTCTTGCTCAGGCTGGTTTGGAACTCCTGACCTTGAGCGATGCGCCCGCCTGGGCCTCCCAGAGTGCTGGGATGGCAGACGTGAGCCACCGCGCCTAGCTGAGGCCAGGTCTTTTTTTGTTTTGTTTTGTTTTTGAGACAGTCTCGCTTTGTTGCCCAGGCTACAGTGAGTGCCGTGGTGTCAGCCTCGCTCACAGCAACCTCAGACTCCTGGGCTCAAGCGATCCTCCTGCCTCAGCCTCCCGAGTAGCTGGGACTACAGGCATGCGCCACCACGCCCGGCTAGTTTTTTTTCTATATATATTAGTTGGCCAATTAATTTCTTGCTATTTATAGTAGAGACAGGGTCTTGCTCTTGCTCAGGCTGGTTTAGAACTCCTGACCTCAAGTGATCTGCCCGCCTCAGCTTCCCAGAGTGCTAGGATGACAGGCGTGAGCCACCCCACCTGGCCAGAGACCATGTTTTTTAAATCATGTTTTTCACCCATTAATTTTAGGGTTCATCCGTGGTTCTTGCTGTTAACCATTATTACTGCGGTGTTCAGCTCATAGTGATTCTCTATTAATTATTAATTGGAATTCTGTAAACAAGGGCTATACATTCTTTCCCACTATGTATTTATTCAAGTGTTAATAGCAGTATGAACTGATGGAATTTATTTATTTTTGTTTTTTAGAGACAGAGTCTCTGTCACCCAGGCTAGAGAGCAGTGGCACAATCACAGTTTACTGTAACCTTGAACTCCTGGGCTCAAGCCATCCTCTCACCTCAGCCTCCTAAATCGCTGTGGTTATGGACCTGAGCCACCACACCCACCCGGCCCACTGAGCACTTCTTTCCTTTTGGCACCACAAGGTGTTCTATGTTCCTTGCTGGAATCAGTCCTTTTTTCAAGGAGCCTTGTTCCTTTGTTTGAAGGGTGGTATTTAGAAACCAAGACATGGGTGCTCTGTGTGCTCATTGCTAATGGGGTGTCACTGCTTCTAGGTATAGGACAACAGTCAGAGTTGGAAAATAAGCCAGGCATGGTGGCGCACCTGTACTTCCAGCTGCTCAGGGTGAGGCTTGAGAATTCGAGGCTGCAGTGTGCTATCTTCGCACCTGTGTGAATGGCCACTGCACGCCAGCCTAGGTAACATTAGCGAGACCCCATCTCTAAAAAGTGAAAAGGAAAATACGTGCACGTCTACTAACCCATGCTTATCCATGTATATTTACTTCTGTATCTATTGCTCTGTTTATATGCTAAAAACCAGGAGTTCATACTGATATGAGGACACACTTTTTTTTTGAGACAGAGTCTTGCTTTGTTGCCCAGGCTAGAGTGAGTGCCGTGGCGTCAGCCTCGCTCACAGCAACCTCAGACTCCTGGGCTCAAGCGATCCTCCTGCCTCAGCCTCCCGAGTAGCTGGGACTACAGGCATTCGCCACCACGCCCGGCTCATTTTTTCTGTATATTTTTAGTTGGCCAATTAGTTTCTTTCTATTTATAGTAGAGACGGGGTCTCGCTCTTGCTCAGGCTGGTTTCAAACTCCCGACCTTGAGCGATCCGCCCGCCTTGGCCTCCCAGAGTGCTGGGATTACAGGCGTGAGCGACCAGCCCCGGCTTGAGGATACACTTTTAAGTGGGATAATCCAGGTTAAATTCATGAACAAAAAGGGGCAAATAGGAATTGCTCAATAAATGTTTGTAATTAATTGTTACAAGTTACAGATAGCCTATGATGTCAGCATGTTGTTTATTCTTTTTTTTTTTTTTGAGACAGAGTCTCATTTCATTGCCCAGGCTACAGTGAGTGCTGTGGCGTCAGCCTCGCTCACAGCAACCTCAGACTCCTGGGCTCAAGCGATCCTCCCGCCTCAGCCTCCCGAGTAGCTGGGACTACAGGCATGCGCCACCATGCCCGGCTCATTTTTTCTGTATATTTTTAGTTGGCCAATTAGTTTCTTTCTATTTATAGTAGAGAGGGGTCTCCCTCTTGGTCAGGCTGGTTTCAAACTCCCGACCTTGAGGGATCCGCCCGCCTCGGCCTCCCAGAGTGCTGGGATGACAGGCGTGAGCCACCACGCCCGGCCTGTGTATTCTGTATGTACCTGCTCTGGGCCTCCGTGCGTTAACGTGCGTCTGGGTGATCTCGGCGTCTACCTCTGAAGGTTTGGAGAGCTTGGAAGGTACCCACAGGATTCCACAGGCCACGTGGAAGACTGTTTAAGAGCCCTGGAACTGGACATATCTGAGTTGAGGTCCGCGTCTGTCAGATCCTAGCTAGATAGGCTTGGGCAAGCGTTGCCCTTGTGGAGTCGTGCAGATGAAACCCCTACGACGGAGCCTGGCACGCAGTCCGCTGGCAGTCCGCTCGCTGTAGGTGCTATCACTCCCACACGCTGCTGCCTTCGTTCGTGGAAAACTCAACGAGGACCAGGATTGTTACATATTTAGTCCAGCCCTTTTTAAAAATTGTTCAGTCTCCTCTGGGTGTGGCCCATATTCTGGGGGATCCAGAGAGTTCCCAGTCCCTGCCTGCCCTCGAGAAGGAGGGCAGCAGTGTCAGAAGCAGACACCCTCAGCCCCCTGGGCTCACTGCTGAGAGAGGGGAGAGAGCTAAGGCTGGGGGAACCTGAGGAGCGGGGTGTGAGGGCTCATTTTAGAGGCAAGGAAAGTTGCAAGGAGGCAGGTAACGTCTGGATGGGGCTTTGAGGTAGGAGTAGGAGCTTCCTAGGAAGGGACAAGCCTTCAGGGCTAGCAGAATCGCAAGAGCAAAGGTGGGATGGTGGGAAAGGACGCAGTGTGGACCTGATCCTTGTAAGAATCGGGGAGCCAGGCAGCAGCGGTGCCGAGAGGGGGGCGCTGGGGTGGGGGCTGTTGGGAAAAGTAGAACCATGGCTCTGGCTGCAGGCTGCGGCAGGAGAGGCCCGGGCTGGAGAATCCAAGGTTTTCAGTGGGTGCCCTGGGCTCTGCTGGAGGCCGGGAAACATTTATGAGGGTCTGGAGGGGATGGGGGCTGCACGTCAAGGCCAGACGGGACTGGCTGGCCCCAGATGCTCTGTACACAGTAGATTGGAGACAAGACAATGTTTCCCTCCTTTGTGTGTTCAAGAGAGAGGGCAGGGCCGGGCGCGGCGGCTCACGCCTGTCATCCTAGCACTCTGGGAGGCCGAGACAGGTGGCTCACTCAAGGTCAGGGGTTTTAAACCAGCCTGAGCAAGAGCGAGACCCCATCTCTACTAAAAATTAGAAAGAAATTAATTGGCCAACTAAAAAAATATATAGAAAAAATTAGCCAAGCATGGTGGCACACGCCTGTAGATCCAGCTACTTGGGGGGAGGCTGAGGCAGGAGGATTGCTTGAGCCCAGGAGTTTGAGGTTGCTGTGAGTGAGGCTGACGCCACGGCACTCTAGACGGGGCAACAGAGTGAGACTCTGTCTCAAAAAAAAAAAAAAGAGGGTAGGAAGTGATGGGAACTCTGGGGGCAGGGGAGGCTCAAGTTTGGGGATTAGAAGCCTTTCTCTGCCACTGCTTTCAGTTTTATTTCCTACATTGCCCCTATCACAGCTGCAGTTAAATAGTTATCTGTGTGACTGTGGGACATCCACAGTCCCTTGGATGGAGGGACTGTGGATGTCCCACAGTCCCCCTCTATTCCATCCCAGCTCCCCTGGATGGAATAGAGACTCAGTGGGGGCAGGGACCTGGCCTATCTTGCCCTTCATTGCTGTGACTTCAAACAAAGTAATTTACCTCTCTGTACCTCAGTTTCTCTATCTATAAAATGAAGATAATAGGAGTCTTACCAAACATACCCATCTAGGCCGGGCGCGGTGGCTCACGCCTATAATCCCAGCACTCTGGGAGGCCAAGGCGGGTGGATCACTCAAGGTCAGGAGTTCAAAACCAGCCTGAGCAAGAGCAAGACCCCGTCTCTACTATAAATAGAAAGAAATTAATTGGCCAACATATATATATATAGAAAAAATGAGCCGGGCATGGTGGCGCATGCCTGTAGTCCCAGCTACTGGGGAGGCTGAGGCAGGAGGATCGCTTGAGCCCAGGAGTCTGAGGTTGCTGTGAGCGAGGCTGATGCCACAGCACTGTAGCCTGGACAACAGAGTGAGACTCTGTCTCAAAAAAAAAAAGAAAGAAAAAGACAAAAATGAGCAGACTGGATCAAAAGGAAAAACCCAAATCTCTGTTGCTTCCAAGAGACACATGTACAATGTTCTCATATTGTGCAGAATATACTTCCATATATAGCGTCCAGAAAGGGGAAAATAAAAAAGTGGAAAAGAGTGGAGCATAGTAAACACAAGCCAGGGAGAATGGGCGTGTGATCATTTTTTTTTAGTTTATGTAAAAATTTATTTGACCAAAATGTAGAAAAAGTGATACTATTACATATGATACAGTTACAAGAATCTAAAGAGAAGTGTGAATTTCTTAATATCAGACAGAGTCCACCGCCCCCTTGATCTTGGCAAAAAGGCTGAGAAGTGACAAGACAAAGTCCGATCTATAGCAAAACTCACAGAATTAAGGTGGATCTCATCGTAATGAGTTCAGTTCACCAGGAAGGCACGACAATTGCACCTCTGTGTACAGTCAATCGTGCGGCCTCCAAATAGAGTATTTATCTCATAAGGGAGGATTCAATGTGCATAGAGTGTTTTTTTTTTTTTTTTTTTTTTAGACAGAGTCTCACTCTGTTGCCCTGGCTAGAGTGCCATGGTGTCGACCTCCAACTCCTGGGTTCAAGCGATCCTCCTGCCTCAGCCTCCCGCCTGGCCAATTTTTTCTATATATTTTTTTAGTTGGCCAATTAATTTCTTTCTATTTTTAGTAGAGACGGGGTCTCACTCTTGCTCAGGCTGGTCTCGCACTCCTGACCTCGAGCGATCCTCCCGCCTAGGCCTCCCAGAGTGCCAGGATGACAGGCGTGAGCCACCGGTCCCAGGCTGCATAGAGTGTTTGTGATACCTGCTCAGTGAGTGCCGGTGATTACTCTTACTGTTGCTGGTGCTATTATAGTAGTTCGTTGTTTGTTTATTTTATCAGTGCTGTTGTTTCCCGCAGTTCCTCCAGCCCCTGCAACACAGATGCACAGGGATGGGCAGGTCACCCCACTGTGCGGATTAAGACACTGGGGTTCAGAGATGGATGGGGAGTAGTCCAGGTCCCCTCAGAACCTGGACTGGCCCACAGCTTATTTGATGCCCCTTCCCTGGGAGACTCCTCACATGATCCCGCTGCCCCACCACCTCTCCAACCTGGCCAGCCTGCCTGCCTGCCTTCCACAGTGAGTCCCGCCTCCCCCATTTTCTGCCATGCGCCGTGCAGGCTGCAATAACAACAGAGCCTTCCCAGGCTTTGGGGTCTTCCAGTCTGGCGGGCGGGCGGGGCATGGAACGAATGATGGCACAGCTGCAAGTGAATGAGTTATGAAGTCGAGGGTCACCGTGCCAGGCGGGGCACCCAGCTTTGCCTTGGGGAGGTCTGGGAGGGCTTCCTTAGAAGGCAAGCTGACAAGTTAGCTACCTCCAAAACCTAGTGTTGGACCCATTCATTCATTCATTCATTCACTCACTCACTCACTTCTTGAGCTCCCACAGGTGCCAGGCATGGTTGAAGGAGGTGCCAGAGCACAAAACAGGCAAACATTCTTGCTGGGATGGGGCAGGGTGTGTGTGTGGGGGGGACCCAGAAGCTAAAGAGTGACAGGATCCTTCTGGAAGGGGGTAACCGCTGGGAAAGAAAACAGAGTGAGGGAGGAGCAAGCGTCCCCAGCTTCAAAACAGGATCCATAAAAACCAATTTAATCGAGGATGCCACTTTCTCGTGGGGCCCGTGGGGCCCTATCACCCTCCGCCAGAGGCTGCGTGGAGGACGGACTCCTCCCAGCGGGCCTGCACGCCCTCGGCCGCCGACCTGGCTGTTATTGAGCACCTCCTGTATGCGCCAGGCAACCTGCAGGGAATTAGGCCACGTGGGGGTGGGTGGGGGCAGGTTTCTGTGTGCCCTGGGCACGTCGCTGCCCCTTGGGCCCCCGGGTGCACTGCCCCGCGCGGGGCCGTGGGGAGGGCTACTCGGCCATCCCGAGCTGCCCTGACCCGCAAGCGTGAGCTCCGCACGGAAGCGCCGTTAGCGCCGCCCTCCCGACAGCCCCGGAGGTGGGAGTGCGTGGATGGGGGTGCCCATCCCCATTCTGCAGGCGGGCAGGAGGAAGCCCCGCCGGGGGCCGGGAGTCGCGCTCGGGATCCGGCCCAGGGCCCCCCGCCCCCGCCGCCGGTGGCCCGGAGGTGTCTGCCCCTTTAAGAACGTCCCAGGGAGCCGAGCAGGAAGGGGGCGGCGCCGGCGTCCCGGACGGACGTGCGCGCGAGCCAATGGGCGTGGCAGTCCCGGCGGCGGCGGCCAATGTGAGCGGCGGGGGGCGGGGCCGGGCGGCCGGACCTGGTTCCCGAGGCGCGGCGGCCGCGGCTGGGGGCGGGGAGGGGCGCAGGACCCCAGGCTGGGGTCCCCGAGCCCGAGGCACGTGTCCCGCGCCGCCGGGGGGGCCGAGGCCGCCGCCAGGGCCCGGGTCGGTGCGGGGGCCGGCGCGGCGGCGGTTCCGGCCGTTGGGCGGGGCGAGGGCCGCGGGGGCGGCGGGCGGGGGGCTCGCGGGGCGGGGGGCGCCCGCGGGGGCGCGGCCGGGCGGCGGCGGCCGGGCCGGGGTTCCGGGGGCGCAGGGCGTGCGGCGGGGGACTGCCGGCGGAGACGCGCAGGGCCGGGGCTGCCCGGGAGGTGCGGGGTCCGGGGCCCCGGGCTGGTGGCGTCAGACGGGCGTGGGGCGTTGGGGACCTGGGTATCGGGGCGCGGGGGGCGCAGGCCGGGGCGGGGGGCGTCCGCGGGGCGCAGGGTGCCGCGGGATCGGGAGAGGGGCGTCTGGGGACACAGCCGGGGTGTTGACGGGGCGGTGGCGGGGGGGGGGCGGGTTAGGGTCGGGGGACTGTGGGGGGGGGGCCGGGAGGGTCCCCGAAAATGGGCCCCGAGCCCGGAAGGAGCAGGCAGGTGAAGGTTAAGGTGCGGATGCTGCGCGTTGGCATGACGGCTGCACCGCCTCTGCGCTTGGGGCCTGGGGAGACGGGTCGGTGCGCGGGGGCACAGCCCGGGCTAGGGGCTCCCCACAGGCCTGGGGCAAGGAAGAAGCAGAACCGGTGGGATCTGGTCCCCTCCCGCAAAGGAGGCTGCTTTTAGGGGCTGGGAGGGAGACCTTGATGAGAGGAGGAAGGGCTCCCAGGCTTTGGCCAGGGTCCCTGACATTGGGGTTCGGGGAGTGGTGTTAGAGGCAGTGTATGGAAGGTAAAAGGCTTTTGGGTTTGTGGGTGGTTAGGGCCGGCGCTGCTGGGAGGGGGCTCCCCTTCGGAGAAGGGGCAGCTGGAGATGGGAACCCCAGGGGAAAGATTAAATTGCCCAAGTGGCCCAGTGGCCCTAAAAATGGCTTCCCCAGGGCCTCAGGGCCTGTCCCCTCCAAAAAATTCCCAGCACTCTTCCTCGGCATTGAGTGAATTAAAACCCAAGGGTCTAGAGGCCCAGGTTCCAATCCTGCCTTTGCCATTGGCTTGCTCTGTGACCTTGGGCAAAATGGCTGTGGCCCCCTCTGGCCTTCACTTCCTTTTCTGCAGAATGTTGGGGGGATGTACCCTACTTCTTGGGGTGTTTATAAACATTAAATAATAATTAGCTCTAGTAATAGCTGATTCTGCTTGAGCCTGATACCCCGGCCTTGACGCGTGGGTTGATGCCTCCCAGGGAGCTGGGGTTGTTGGGATCCCCTACACCTGTGAACCCGGGGGCTGGGGCCCCTGAGTCACACAGCCGCGATCTGCAGGGTGGGGAGTGGGCGCGGGGAAGACGCCCCGTGGCCCGGTGGGGGTGGGGCTCTTACCCCCGTGCCTCCCGCTCCCCAGGGCCGATTCCCGTGCCCCCAGCAGCATGGCATCCTGCGCCGAGCCCTCTGAACCCACCGCCCCGCCGCCTGCCGGGGCCCCGCCGCTGGAGGACTTCGAGGTGCTGGATGGGGTCGAGGATGCAGAGGGCGAGGAGGAAGAGGAGGAGGAGGAAGAGGAGGAGGATGACCTGAGTGAACTGCCCCCGCTGGAGGACATGGGGCAGCCCCCGCCAGAGGAGGCCGAACAGCAGCCGGGGGCCCTGGCCCGGGAGTTCCTCGCTGCCATGGAGCCCGAGCCGGCCCCGGCCCCCGCCCCGGAGGAGTGGCTGGACATCCTGGGTAAGGAGCAGGGGCCCGGAGGGTTCGCCCAGCGGGGCCCAGACGGCTCGGGCTCGGGGCGGCTTCGGCCCCGGCCCTCTTTGTCCCCTCCACCCCCCAGCCTCATTTCCCCATCTCTGCTGTGAGGGGTGAAAGTGACATGTGGTAACCACGGCAACTGCCAACCACAGGCGAAGACTGCCCGAGAGACACTTGGTGTCTGTGAGCCCCGTTCATTTCCACGCACGTGCACGCACAACGTGCGGCGGCCCAGAGAGGCTGAGTCACCTGCCCAGAGCCACACAGCCCCAGCACGCCAGGGCGTCAGCAGCGCCCCTCCCCGCACTGGCTTTTCTCAGCATTTATGCGACTGGGGGGAGGTCTTGCCCCTTGAAAGGCGTGTCCTGGGGTCTCGTAGTCCTGGGGAGTGTCGTGTTCCGTTTGGCCCTCTGGCCGGTTCACGGCGCTCATTCGTTAGTGTTGCACATGCTCAGAGGAGTCCCGTGAGAAAGGGACTCGGGGAACCCACACACGTGGCCTGCCCGTGTACCTCCGCACGGCTCCTCTGAAAACAAGAAAACGTTAGCACTCCGTGGAAAACGGGTCGCCACACGTGCAGTGCCGACACCTAACATACCACGGGATGCTGCTGCACGCGAGTGTGGTGATACAACGCCATGGCCGTGACCGGTGGGACTGGTCCTGCTCCACCAGCAGTGTCAAAGAACAGTGACACTGGGAAAAGACCAGAAACTCGGCCGGGCGCGGTGGCTCACGCCTGTCGTCCCAGCACTCTGGGAGGCCGAGGCGGGAGGATTGCTCGAGGTCAGGAGTTCGAAACCAGCCTGAGTAAGAGCGAGACCCCGTCTCTACTATAAATAGCAAGAAATTAATTGGCCAACTAATATATATATAGAAAAAATGAGCCGGGCATGGTGGCGCATGCCTGTAGTCCCAGCTACTCGGCAGGCTGAGGCAGAAGGATTGCTTGAGCCCAGGAGTCTGAGGTTGCTGTGAGCTAGGCTGACGCCACGGCACTCACTCTAGTCCGGGCAACAAAGTGAGACTCTGTCTCAAAAAAAAAAAAAAAAAAAAACACCAGAAACGTCACGACTAATGCCACCACCACTACTAATCTTACCGCTCCTGAGAATGATACCAGGTGACGCTTCCCGAGCGCCAGGCCTCTGCTGCATCTTATCTGGTCCTCACAGCAGCCCCGAGACGTGATTCCCACGGTATCCCCATTTTACAGACGGGGAAACTGAGGCTCAGAGGGGCGAAGGCCCTTGCCCGAGGTCACACAGCCTCCCTGGCTATTCTAGAGTTTGGGAAGCCGTTCTTTCCTGCCGATGGTGAGAGTGGGAGCTGCCCCTCGGCCCTTCTGAGCACGAGGCTGGCACGGTGTTCACATGCGACTGTGAGGACCCAGCCACGTAGCCGGTCTCGTTGTGTCGACAGTGGCTGGGTGCTGACAGGGTGTTGCTTTGTCGTCCTGGCTAGAGAGCAGTGGGTATCACGACAGCTCACCGCAACCTTAACCTCCCAGGCTGAGGCGATCCTCCCGCCTCAGCCTCCCGAGTAGCTGGGACCGCAGGCACGCGCTGCCGCGCCCGGCTGATCTTTCTGTTTTCAGTAGAGACGCGGTCTCCATGGTTCGGTGGTTCCCAGGCTGGCTGGGAGGGTGCGTATTGACGGCGGAGAGCAGCACACTTAGAAATTGGAATATCCTAGACTATTTCAGAATAGGGATGGGCACATCGCAGGTTTCCAAACTCTCCGGCTAGAGTCCTCTCGGATTTGTGGACTAGACCCGATGGCGCGTCCCAGAACACGGGTAAACGTGGGAACGAGAGCGACCACGGGCCACGTCAGAGTGACGGGCCCCGCCGGTCCAGCCCTCGCTGCGCTGAGGCTCCCTCTCCACCAAATCCTCGGCATTCCCCCGGGGAAGACCGGCTGTGTGTCGTGGCCAAGTCGCCTGCCTTCTCTGCGCTGCTTTGTTAGATGGCAGCGCCAGCGGCAGAGTGACCCCGGCGCAGGCCGGGGCGTTGTCGCCGTGGGTCCCCTGAGTGCATTTGCGAGGGCGCCGGGCCTTCTGCCCGGTGCTCCGCCCATGTTGGCTGTGGCCGTCTAACCGTTGCCGTGGCCGCTTGCGGCCCGAACAGGAAGGCCAGCCTCGGTGGCTGAGAGAACCGCGCAGGTCTCGAGTTCCGGGGTGGTGGGGCCAGGGCTGCTTCTGCTCGCCAGCTCTTTGGCTCCAGGTACCTGTCGCGGTCAGCGCGCACGGCGCTCTGGTAGAGACGCGCGGTGTCACAGGTGACCCTGCCAGCCACACAGACACCCACTGGGTGCCACCAGGAGGTCCTGTGGCCACCCCGTTTTTCGGCTAGGTAAACTGAGGCCCAGATGGCCCAGGGGCTACGATTTGAATCCAAGGATTTTTCCTCTCTGAGCCTCAGTTTTTTTGGAGATGGGGGTGCGGGGAGTCTTGCTCTTTTGACCGGGCTGGGCTTGAACTTGGGATCCTCCTCCCCCTCAATCTCTTGAGCACCTCAATTTTCTTAAAACAACCAGACCAGCCAGTGTTCACTGTTCCCAGCACCGGCATTTTTTTTTTTTTTTTGAGACAAGAGTCTCGCTTTGTTGCCCGGGCTAGAGTGAGTGCCGTGGCGTCAGCCTCGCTCACAGCAACCTTAAACTCTTGGGCTCAAGCGATCCTCCTGCCTCAGCCTCCCAAGTAGCTGGGACTACAGGCATGCACCACCATGCCCGGCTCATTTTTTCTATATACATTAGTTGGCCAATTAATTTCTTTCTATTTATGGTAGAGATGGAGTCTCGCTCTTGCTCGATATGGTTTCGAGCCCCTGACCTCGAGCAATCCTCCCGCCTCGGCCTCCCAGAGTGCTAGGATTACAGGCGTGAGCCACCGCGCCCGGCCCCAGCTCCAGCATTGTCACCTGGCCTGGGTCCTGTCCTGCCCAGGGTCTGGCAGCCGGGGGTCCCCTGCCCACTTGGCAGCAGAGGGGGACGTTGGACACTGGGTTTGCGCCCCAGTTTTAGGCTGTCCCCTCTGGGCTGGCAGGTGGGCAGAGTTCGGGGGTGGGGACGGGGGTTGCTCGGGGGAGCAGGCGCCCGCCTGGGCCGCCGGGTGACGGGCTGCACGTTCTCGGCCCCTGGCAGGGAACGGGCTGTTGAGGAAGAAGACGCTGGTCCCGGGGCCGCCCGGCTCAAGCCGCCCCGGCCGGGGCCAGGTGGTCACGGTGCAGCTGCAGACGTCGCTGGAGAATGGCACGCGGGTGCAGGAGGAGCCGGAGCTGGTGTTCACCCTGGGCGACTGCGACGTCATCCAGGTGGGGGCGGGGGCGGGGGCTGGGGCGGGCACTGCCCGGGGTCTGGGCCCGCCTGATCCCCTCCCTGTGCCCCCCCAGGCCCTGGATCTCAGCGTCCCGCTCATGGACGTGGGGGAGACGGCCATGGTCACTGCTGACTCCAAGTACTGCTACGGCCCCCAGGGCAGGTGAGAGCCGGCGCGGGCAGGGCGGGCGTTCCCTTCGGCTCGCCCCAGCCACCGGCCCGTTATATTCATTTTTATTTTTTTATTTTTATTTTTTGAGACAGAGTCTCACTCTGTTGCCCGGGCTAGGGTGAGTGCCGTGGCGTCAGCCTCGCTCAAAGCAACCTCAGACTCCTGGGCTCAAGCGATCCTCCTGCCTCAGCCTCCCGGGTAGCTGGGGCTACAGGCATGCGCCACCACGCCCAGCTCATTTTTTTCTATGTATTTTTATTTTTATTTTTTTATTTTATTTTATTTTATTTTGAGACAGAGTCTCACTCTGTTGCCCGGGCTAGAATGCCGTGGCGTCAGCCTCGCTCACAGCAACCTCAGACTCCTGGGCTCAAAGCGATCCTCCTGCCTCAGCCTCCCCAGTAGCTGGGACTACAGGCATGTGCCACCGTGACTGGCTAATTTTTTCTATATATGTTAGCTAGCCAACTAATTTCTTTCTATTTTCAGTAGAGACAGGGTCTCGCTCTTGCTCAGGCTGGTTTTGAACTCCTGCCTCGGCCTCCCAGAGTACTGGGATGACAGGCGTGAGCCACGGCGCCCGGCCCATCAGTCAGTTTCATAGAAGAGCAAACTGAGGCTCTGGGAGGGGAGCTGGCTCGCCAGGTGTCGTAGCTCCAGGGTGGCGAGAGTTGTCTCCCTGGCGCTCTCCCGAGTGGGGGGCGGCAGGGACAGACCCGGGACGCTGGGACCACCGTGTCCTGGCAGGTCTGGGGTTCGGGCGTGGGGGGGCGCCAGGTCTGAGTGCCGCCCCCGGCCGCCCCCACCCCCCAGCAGGAGCCCGTACATCCCCCCCCACTCGGCCCTGTGCCTGGAGGTGACCCTGAAGACGGCAGTGGACGGGCCGGACCTGGAGACGCTCTCGGGACAGGAGCGCGTGGCCCTGGCCAACCGCAAGCGCGAGTGCGGCAACGCGCACTACCAGCGCGCCGACTTCGTGCTGGCCGCCAACTCCTACGACCTGGCCATCAAGGCCATCACCTCCAGCGCCAAAGGTGGGCGCTGGGCGGGCCGGGCCTCGCCTCCTCCTCTGACCCCTCCCCCAAAGGCGCCGGAAACCTGGAGCCCCGGGTGCCCCCTGGGTGTCGCAGAAGGGTCCAGGTGTGGTGCAGATGGCCCGGCCGCCCCCGACCCCCAGGCAGCGTCTGCTCCGGACGTGGGCAGACCACGGAGACGTCCGCACAGGGGCACCCTGGACGGTTGTCGGTCCCCGCGCCCCTCCCCCGGGTCCAGGCCCTGGGTCCCGTGGGAGAGGTGGGGAAACTGAGGCCAGAGTGGCCTAGGGTCCCATGTGAGAGGTGGGGAAACTGAGGCCAGAGCGGCCTGGGGTCCAGCGGGGAGGAAGGCGGACCCCCGCAGAGGGGAGGCGCTGGCGGGCCGGGCTCGGCTGCCACTGGGGCTGAGCGCTGTCCCCTCCCCCGCCCCGCCCCGCCCGCCCCGCAGTGGACATGAGCTTCGAGGAGGAGGAGCAGCTCCTGCAGCTGAAGGTGAAGTGCCTCAACAACCTGGCGGCCTCGCAGCTGAAGCTGGACCACTACCGCGCCGCGCTGCGCTCCTGCAGCCTGGTGCTCGAGCACCAGCCCGACAACGTCAAGGCGCTCTTCCGCAAGGGCAAGGTGGGTGGCGCCGCTGGGGTGCCCGGGGCGCCGATGCGGGAAGGGAGGGGCCCGGGCAGGCAAGGGTGGGCGGGGTGGGGGGGTACCCAGGATCCCGGCAAGTCGCTGGCCCTGGCCGGGGCCGAGCCCGGAGTCTCGGGTCCCCACCTCTGGCCCAGCAGTGAACGCTCCTTGCATATCGCCCTCCGTGGCTCCCATCTTCCTCAGGGTAAGAAGCCAAGTCCCAGTCACTCACGCCCTGGGGGCGCCAGGCCGTCTGCTTGTCCCTCTCTTGCCCCCACCTGTGCGGGCACACAGTAGGGCCGGCACACAGTGGGTGCTCAGGGCGAATCGGCCCGCGTAGGCTTGGTCTCAACTGTTCTCACCCCGTTTTCGTTCGCCCTCACAGCCTGGTGAGGACCCGGGTGGGGGTCGGGGGTCAGGGGTCAGGTGGGGGTGGCAGCCGAGGACACAGGTACAAATGCCGGGTCCCCTGGCGTGTTTGTGAGAGGCCTGAGCACTTAGTCTCTCCAGTCAGCATTTATTGAGCACCTGTCGCGTGCGGGGTTCTTCAGAGAGATGGGAGCAAGAGGGTGCCGCCCTGTCTCTGAAGCCTTCGTAGTGCTCCTGGGGGCCGCAGGGCTGGGTGCTCGTGTGGCCTCGTGCGAGTTTGGACCTGCTGGTTCAAGGTGACAGAAGCCCACTCGGACAGGTTCAAGCGGGAAAGGAGGAACTGGTGGCTCATCCAGGGGCCGAGTCCAGGGGATCTGGCTTCAGGCATGGCTGGATCCAGGCGTTGGCGATGTCACGGAGACACTGTCTCTCTGCCGTGACCTCCCCTCTCGGGCAGGCTCCTTTCTCAGGGTGGCCGCGGCGACCCCACCTCCACTCCGCTCCCAGAAAGCCCCAGACTTGCATTCTTCCCCCTTGGCAAAGAGACTCAGGTCTCCCCGTGGTGCCGGCAAAGGCCAGGCCGGATCTCCTTGGCTGGCTCGGGCCCTGTGCCTGGCCCTGGGTCACTCACCATGGCTGCGGGGCGGGAGCGGCCATGCGGCTTCCCTAGGTGGCCGGGGCGGTGAGGGGAGGGCCGGCGAGGTGGGCGCCTGGACCGGCGGCCGGGGCTGAGACAGACGCGTAGGGAAGGCCCACGTGGGGCGGGAGGAGGCCGGGCGTGGCATGGGGGGGGGCTCAGGAGCAGGGCGAGGGTGCCGGAACCCCGGGGCTGTCGCCGGAGCCGGGCCTGGGGCCTGTGCCGGGGCCAGAGCCGGCCGGGCCGGGCCTGCCGAGGGGGCGCGAGGCCCAGCGTGGGTCCAGCGTGGCGCTGCCGCTTCCCCACAGGTGCTGGCTCAGCAAGGCGAGTACAGCGAGGCCATCCCCATCCTGAGGGCCGCCCTGAAGCTGGAACCTTCCAACAAGGTGAGCGGGGTGGGGGAGCCCCGGGGGCTTGCCCTTGCCGGCCTGTCTGGGAAGTCCCTTTCGCGCTCTGCCCCAGGGCTGGCTTGCTCTGGCTCCCAGTGGTGTTTCCCGCCCGGGCAGCGGAAGGGCCCCGGCCCGGCTTGCCGAGACCCTGGTGATGGCCACGGCTCCCCCGCCAGTGGGCCCAGAGGCCGAGGACAGAGCCAGCCGCTGACCAGCGCTGGTGTCCTCCTTCCTCCGGGAACCCTCCCACCTCCCGGCCGCCTTGTGCTCGGCCCCGTCTACCTCCCCCTCCACCCCCCCGGGGATGGGGCCACCGGTACCCGTCCCTCAAAGCCGGGCAAGGGGCAGACAGCCCCCCGGGTCTCAGCAGTGCCCGCGCCCGGGTGAGCCAGGGCCCCAGGAGGCAGAGCTGGAGCGGCGAGGGTCGCCGGCGCCGCTGCTCTCGGCCTGCTCACGCCCCTCCCGCAGACGATCCACGCGGAGCTCTCGAAGCTGGTGAAGAAACACGCGGCTCAGCGGAGCACGGAGACCGCCCTGTACCGGAAGATGCTGGGCAACCCCAGCCGACTGCCCGCCAAGTGTCCCGGCAAGGGCGCCTGGGTGAGCCGGGGCCGGCGGGCGCGGGCGGGGGCTCTCGGAAGGTGGGGCAGGGGCCACGGGCAGGGCACGGTCAGCAGAGGTTAATTTGTCCGTTCTGCAAATGCGGATGTCCTCAGCGACTGGGCCGTGCCGGGCAATGTCAGGGATGCAGAGAGGCCCGAGCCCCGTGTGGCCAGGACAGAAGCTGGAGGGCTCAGGGTGGGGAGTGGAGGCTCTTCCGGGGCAGAAGACCAGGTGTCCTGAAGGAGGGGTTATTTGGTTTGGGTTTTACGCTATGAGTAGGAGTTTGCCGGGAGGCAGGAAAGGAATGCTCAGGCAGTGATTTGCTGGGAGGCCTGTTTGGGCCGTGTTGGCAGCTGAGGCTCCAGAGGCCAGTCTTAACCACCCTCTGGTCATCTCTCCTCTCCCCTTTGCCCCCCACAGTCTATCCCGTGGAAGTGGCTGTTCGGGGCGACTGCTGTCGCCCTAGGGGGCGTGGCTCTCTCTGTGGTCATTGCTGCCAGGAACTGACTGCCCGGGTGGCTGCCACCCCCTCCGCACACCACGGACCCCGCCCCGCGCTCCCCGACTCCCCCAGGGCCCCCCTGCTCTGCCCTCCCCGGCCCGGCCCCTCCCCCGGGTTGGGGGCAGCGAGGATGGGGGGTCACGTTGGCGCCCAGTGAGCAGGAGGCGCTGAGGCCCTGCAGGAGGAACGCGAGGTGTGGCCGGGGCCCCACGCGCAGCCCCGGGGAGGGGCCTCACCCCTGCAGACCCTGCGCCTCCCACCACCCCCACCCGCCTGGGTCAGGTCTCGTCCGGGGCCAGCCTCAGTTTCTCCTTCTCAGCAGGCCTGGGGGCCGCCCTCCCCCCCGCCTAGTCCCCGCCTGAGTGCCAGCCCCTCCCGCCCCGCCTGCCACCCGCTGTCCCCCGTCCCCCCCCACCGTGAAATAAAGCCTCCCCCTGCACGCCGCCGCCTCTGAGCCTCCTTCCGTCGTCGTCGCCGCCGCGGCTGCTGCCAGGGTTTCCTCTCTGGGCACAGCAGCCCCGCTGTACACAGGGGAAACCGAGGCCCGGGGAAGCGGGCTAACCCCAGCATTTTGCCTCTGGTACCACGCGGTGCCTCAGCCGAGGCCCGGGAGGCCGGCAGACCCCAGCGCAAGACCGCCGCCGCCCGTGGGGGCAAGGCGCGGGGGCCAGAGGCGGCTTGCGAAGGGGGTGTCCCCTTGGGGACGCTGTGTGCCGGGAGACCTCCGCGGCCGGGGGGCTGTGGTGGCAGGGCCAGTGCAAAGGCCCCGGGGCAGGACCGAGCCCGGTGTGCGTCCAGCCTTGAAGAGCCTGGGTGGTGGACGGGGCTCTGCCTGGAGTCACGGGCCGGGCTCAGGGCTGACCTCAGGCGCCCCCTGGGTCCCCCCACAACCCGGGCCTCCCGTTAGTGCTGTCCCCCCACAGCCTGGGGCTCCCGTTAGTGCTGTCCCCCCACAGCCCGGGCCTCCCGTTAGTGCTGTCCCCCCACAACCCCGGCCTCCCTTTAGTGCTGTCCCCCCACAACCCCGGCCTCCCTTTAGTGCTGTCCCCCCACAACCCCGGCCTCCCTTTAGTGCTGTCCCCCCACAACCCGGGCCTCCCGTTAGTGCTGTCCCCCCACAACCCGGGCCTCCCGTTAGTGCTGTCCCCCTACAACCCTGGCCTCCCTTTAGTGCTGTCCCCCCACTGCCCAGGCCTCCCGTTAGTGCTGTCCCCCCACAACCCCGGCCTCCCGTTAGTGCTGTCCCCCCACAACCCGGGCCTCCCGTTAGTGCTGTCCCCCCACAACGCCGGCCTCCCGTTAGTGCTGTCCCCCCACAACCCCAGCCTCCCTTTAGTGCTGTCCCCCCACAACCTGGGCCTCCCTTTAGTGCTGTCCCCCCACAGCCCCGGGCCTCCCGTTAGTGTTAGGTCCAGGAGCAGCAGGGCCAGCAGTGGGGCCTCCTTCCTGCTGTCCCCTCCCGCCTCCAGGAACGAGGGTGTCCCGGCAGACAGACGAGCGCTGTGACCATTGGGCCCGCACCTTCCCCGGATAGCCTGGGAGGGGAGCTGCCCGCCCGGCAGACGGTGGCCGTCGGGCCCGGAGCCCGAACCTGTGCCTTCCCCGCTCCCAGGCCCTTGCTCTCTGGCCACCCGGGCGACCACGCTCAGGACACGAGGCCGCACGTGGCTCGGGTCTGTCTCCTCTCCAGCGGTCCAGCCCCTGTGGCTGCTCGCCGACGCCCCACGCTTCTTTCCGTGTCGTTCTCGGGGTCCCGTCCAGAGCCACCGGGAATCAAACGGGAAGTGCAGAGACGGCCTGTGACCAAGCAGTGCAGCCCATGGTTAACCTCTCCGAATCTCCCCTCCCCTTAGCCCTCCCAGGCCTCAGTTTCCTCATCTGGCAGATGGGTCCAAACCACCACATCCACGCCAGTGGGCAAGCCAAGGTGCCAAGAGCCCGGGGCACGTTAAGTGCTCAGTGCTGGGTAGCTGCTGTTATTACTGTCGCTCGTCTCCCAGGCAAATCCACAGAGGCTCAGAGAGACATGCTGCCTTTCCCAAAGTCACACAGCGAGCCGGTCGGCCCTCAAAGCCGGATCCTCCCACGTGGTCCTCCGGTGGGCAGCCTCGCTGTCTCCACCCTTCTCTCTTCTTCTTCTTCTTCGTTTTTTTTTTTTTTGAGACAGAGTCTCACTCTGTTGCCCAGGCTAGAGTGAGTGCCGTGGCGTCAGCCTCGCTCACAGCAACCTCCAACTCCTGGGCTCCAGCGATCCTCCTGCCTCAGCCTCCCGAGTAGCTGGGACTACAGGCATGCACCACCATGCCCAGCTCATTTTTTCTATTTTTTTTTTAGCTGTCCAGCTAATTTCTTTCTCTTTATAGTAGAGACGGGGTCTGGCTCTTGCTCAGGCTGGTCTCAAACTCCTGACCT
This sequence comes from Microcebus jonahi, assembly GCA_008750915.1. NCBI lineage: Eukaryota > Metazoa > Chordata > Mammalia > Primates > Cheirogaleidae > Microcebus > Microcebus jonahi. Next base: position 43,157 of record VSMF01169952.1, read on the forward strand.
CGAGCAATCCGCCCACCTCGGCCTCCCAGAGTGCTGGGATTACAGGCGTGAGCCACCGCACCCGGCCCACCCTTCTCTTCTTACTCCAGATCTTCCAAGCCCAAGCTGCCTTTTTTTTTCTGCCCTTCCGTGACCCTCCCGAGCACTGCAGCCCTGTGGCTTCAGTATTTACTGGCCCAGCCTCCCCGATCAACAGCTGGCACGGCACAGACAGTGGGCGGCCGGGCCAGTGTGGACGGGCAGGCAGCGCGTTCTCCCCGTAGGACCAGCTGATCCCAGGTGAAGGGTCAAGGTCTAGCTCTTCGGCTCAGAGTGCAGACAGGCTGGAGTTGTCTCTGCAGCAATGCATGAGATCTTGCCTCAGTTTCCTCATCTGCAAAGTGGGCTGATGGCTAAGTTGTGGGCACTAAAGGAAATCATTCATTCAACACATATTTGCTGCCAGGCCGTGTGTCGGGGTGTTCAGTGAGAAAACATTCAGAAATCCCTTTCTGGACCCAGGTACTGGAGGCGTGGTGGAGGGCAATTAGGATGGCTCCGGCCGGGCGTGAAGTGGCTCACGCCTGTAATCCTAGCACTTTGGGAGATGGAGGCAGGAGGATCGCTTGAGATCAGGAGTTCAAGACCAGCCTGAGCAAGAACGAGACTCCATCTCTACTAAAAATATAAAAAATTAGCCAGGCGTGGTGGTGCATGAGTTAGGAGGCTCACTTGAGCCCAGGAGTTTGAGTTTACAGTGAGCTACGATGATGCCACTGCACTCCAGCCAGGGCAACAGAGAGACTCTGTCTCAAAAAAGAAAAGAAAAAGAAAAAGGTTAAATGTACAATCACCATAAGACCCAGTACTTCCACTCTTAGGTATACGGTAAGTCCTCGCTTAGCGTCATTTATAGGTTCTTGGAAACTGTGACGTTAAGCAAAAATGATGTATAACCGTGCCTGCCTCTCATGTTGAACATGGAAATAAATGTGAGCTATACATACATTTAAGAAAGATTTATGTAAAACCAAGTGGGATAACTATTTACTCAATCATTACAGTGCAGGATTGAGGGTGGCCCGAGCTATGTTGGTGGCTCAGGGGTGGAAGGTAACCTGGAGAAATCCCACACAGACTGGGGAAGAACATGCACACTCCACACGGGCAGCGGCCCTGGCTGGAAATTGGTTCCCACCCCCGTCGGCGTTATAACGAAACAACATTATCTGAGGATCTGCTGTATACCCAAGAGAAGGGAAAACACCCGTCTGCACAAAAACTTGTACGTGAATGTCAGCACAGGTACTATTCATAATGGTGAAAAAGGGGAAGCACCCAAACACCCGTCAACAGAGGAGTGGGTAAACAAGATGTGGAATATTATGCAGCCATGAAAAGGAACGAAGCGCTGGTAACATGCTATCGACTTGATGCACTTTGAGAACATTGTACCCAGTGGAAGAAGGCAGACACAGAAGGCCACTCCATGTATGATTCCACTTGTATGAAACAGAGCAGGCAAATCCCTGGAGACAGGGAAGTTCTCGGCGGCTGGGGAGGGCAGTGGGCGTGACTGCAAATGGGGACTGGATTTCCTTTAGGGATGATGGGAATGTTCTAGAATCACCGCAGCCCGTGGCAGCGGTTGCACGGCATTGTGAATGCGCCAAATACTACTGACCAGCTCAAATCAAGTAGGGGAATTTTACATGCAAATTATAACCCAGAAAAGTTTTGGCTTTTTTTTTTTTTTAAAAATGGAGCTGGACTCTACCATCGCTCTGGGCCTGTGGAGATGTGGGATTTTATTGTTAAAATTCTGTTTATATGATAAGCAAAGTTTACAGGCTCCTCCTCCTCCTTAAGGGAAGCCCGCTCTGCTAACCCAGCGTCCAACGCGCGCGTCGTTTACATAGCCACGCCCACTAGCCCTGTCAGCTGTGAGCCCCCCCCTCCCCACGTGTTTTGCGCCGGCCCCGCCCGCTCCACGCCCTCGCCGGGGCCCTCAACGGTAGCCAAACACGGAAGGCTCGAGCGAGCTCATAAATAATGCATGACGTCAGCGGCCTGGGGGCGGGGCTTCGGTGCGCCCGGCTGAGTCAGGATCATGCATAATCCACGTGGAGGCGGGGCCTGGAGAGGCGCGCGTGTGGAGGCGGAGTTCGCGCACGGAAGTGGCCGCCCCCCGCCCCCCCGGGGCCTGAGGGGGCGGGGCTCCCCGCGCCTTATGAATATGCAGGACGTCAGGGAACGGACGGCGCGCCCAGTGCCGGGCCCGCAGGGGGCGTGGCCGGCCGCGGCTCATGAATAATGCGGCACGTGGGTAAGCGGCGCGCCGGCGACTGTTGGCACCGCGGGACTCGCAGGGGGCGTGGCCGCCGGCGTCTTATGAATAATGCAGCGCGTCAGCCGGCGCCGGCGCCGGGAAGGGGGGCGGGGGAGCGACGGGCGCAAGATGGCGGCGCTGAAGGAGGCTCGGAGCTACGGGCTGTCGTGCGGGCGCGTGAGCGACGGCAGCAAGGTGTCCGTGTTCCACGTGAAGCTCACCGACAGTGCCCTGAGGGCCTTCGAGAGCTACCGCGCCAGCCAGGTGAGCGGGCCCGGGCCCGGCGCGGCGGGCGGGACGCGGGCCGGCCTCGCGCCCCCCTCGCCGCGGCGCCGGGGCGCGGGGTCCGGGGCGCCGCTCGCGGGGCGCGGGGCCGGCGGGGCCGGCGGGGCGCGGGCCGGGCGGCCGTCCCGCCCGGAGCGCGGCGGACCGACTCCCTTCGCGGCGCCGGGAGGCCACCCCGGCGGGCGGCCCGGGGCTGCTGAGGGGCCCGGACTTGCGCCCCTGACTGGCGAGGGGCGCGCGAGTGCGGCTCCCGGGGACGGCGGGGGCTTCCCCTGGCCCGGCCGCACCGGGGCGGGGACTGGTCTGCGCACCTGGCGGCGCGGCCTGGGGGCGGTGGGGTCGGGGCAGGCTTCGGGGCTCCTCCACCTGCGCCCTGGGAAGGGCACTCGATGCGGGTGCCTGCGTCTCCTCCCCTGGGAAGCGGCTTTTCTGCCTGGGTCCCTTGCACGGGGGGCCAGCAGGGCACTGTGGTCGGGGCACCTGTGGGGGCCTGTTTGGTGCGGGCGGGGGGCTGTCTCTGCACCTGGGGGCCGACTTCGGTGCTTTCCGGTGAAGTTCCTCAGGTGGGGCTCACTCTTTTGATTCTCGGTTGGGGTGGGGAGTCTGGGCAGAAGCTGACAGCTTGCTCCCTGCGCCCCCTCCGCTGGGTGACCCCGTCTCGGTGAACACCTCTGGGGAGTGGAAGCGTTGGGGGGGAGGCTGCGGTGTTTTCCGAAAGGCATATGTGGGGGGTCCCTGGGCATCGTGGACACCCGGGAGGAAGTTCTGGCCACTGCACCTGGCTGCTGACTCTTGACTTTTTTCCCAGGGACCAATTTAGGCCCATCTGGGGGAGTTCGAGGCACTTCATCTCTGCCACCTGGCAGTGGGTGGGGAGGGGAGGCTGCCCTGCACCTCCTTTCAGGCCTGGTTTTGGGGCACATGTGGGGCTGTGGTCAGAAACTTGCCTCTTCCCATTTCTGTTTGTGTCATGGCATCCTCCATCCGTGTCTGGACAGAAGTTGAAGATGCCCGGCGGCCAGGTCCCGAGGGGAAGTGGTTTGGGAACGATTTAACTCTTTCTCTGGAAACTGGGGGCTTCGCAGTTATACGGCAGCTGGGGATGGGGGTGCGCCTGGTCCCAGGCTGGGGAGGCCCCCTCCCTGCATGTGTGTACAGTTTGTGTATACTGGGGATGGGGGGGCCCCCGGCGGGTGAGGAGAGAGACTAACTAGGAAGGAATGTGGCTTTCTTCCTGCCCCGGACTTGTTCAGCACCATTAGCTAAGCCGGGAATTTCTTCCCCTGCTTCGTTTCCACGCCTCTCCGGGTGCCCACCCCTCCCACGCTTCTTCCTACTGCTTTGGGCAGTTTCCTTCCTGCCTCTGCGTCTCAGTTTCCCCTTTCATAGAGCGGGGATTTTGTCGTCTTTGGAAGAGCAGGTTCTCACCTGGTCAGAATGACGCTCCAGGATGAGGCTGAGGCGCCCCTGCAGGTGAGGAGGAGGAGGCGGCAGCGGTGGCCGCAGCTGCTGATGACCCGCCCGAGCCTCTCTTCCTGGTGGAGTTCTGGCCTTGAGCCCTCTTCCTGGGTGATGCTGGCTTGTCCCGAAGGAAGGCAGGCTTTCCCAGGCACAGCCGGGGAAGAGCTCGTGAGTCACGTAAACAAGGCAGACTTGGTACCTGGTCACCACGGTCTCCTGTGCTTGGGGGCGGGAGCCCCGCCCTCCGACCGAGGCTGCCCTCGCTTGCTCCAGCCCGGAAGGCCCGCCTGTGCGTCCACCTCGTGTTGTCACACTGCTATTTTTAATTTAGGGTGTTGGTTACATCCCCTTGCTAAGCTGGATCTTCCTCCCTCGAGGGTGAAGGGAGCCGCGGACTGTCAGGCTGTGCACGCTGTGCGTGGCCGGGTGTCGCCTAGCCAGGAGGGACTCCCTGAAGAGCTGCTCTGAGCCGCCCAGAGCACCTCGGCTGGCCGGGTTAAGTTTTGGGATGACTGAACTTGCGCTTTTCTCAAAAGCTCTCTGGCAGTTCAGTGGGCCGGCAACTTCGCTATTCAGTCCTGCCTGTCGGGCAGCGTGGTGGACGGAGCCAAGGTCCGGGTGGCCCTGCCGCTGCCCGTGGTTTCCGGGGCGGTGGGCACGGGGAAGGCGGCTTGAAGAACCCACTATGGGGCTGGAGAACTGTCCTGGTTACTGCCGAGGACAGCTCTGGCCACCAGCGGCCGCGGCTTTCTGTTCCCCAGTGATCATGTGGCTTGCCAGTATCGACTTGTGGAGAGGCTTTTAAAACAAATTCAGGCGTGGCCCGGGCTGGACTGGGACTTGATGCCAAACTTTCTCTGGGATGACCAGGAGCAGCCCAGGTAGGGGCCCCCACGGTTTCTCTCCCTTAGGGGGGTCTGAAGCTGGTGCAGACCCGGTGGCCAGCCTGGAGGAGGAGTCTCCATAGCTGCCGGCCTTCCCAGCCCACATGGACGGCACGCAGTTGTTCTTCGAGCGTGAAACCCCGAGTGGATTCTGAGGCGGCTGCTCTGCGAGTCCCCCTTTCTGCTCTGGCGGGTCACTTCTGGAAGAGGAGAGGGGAGGTGTGGACACAGGCCGTCCCTCCAGGACGGCGTCCCTCCCTTGCTGGGGCAGTTTCTTCTGACTGCTCTGAGGAGTGGCCTCCCGGGGCATCCGCCTCGCCCTGCCCGGGTCACCCTTTGTCACTGGGGCTCCGGTGGGTCTGTTGCCGGCGGCCGCCCCTCTCGGTCACCAGCTCCTTGGTGGAGGGGAGCACGCTGTTCAGGAAGGATCGAGGGCCGGGCAGGGGTGAGTGAAGCCGCAGCGCAGCAGTGACCCCCTCGCACTCAGCGCTGGGCGCTCTGCCCCGAGCCGGCTCCTGTGGGGGGGGGGTCCCCGCTCCCTCGCAGGGCTCCTGCGGAGCCTTCCGGAGACAGGTGCCCGGGCTCACTTGTCCAGCCCGATTTGGCTGAGCGCCTGCCCGGCGCAGGGCCACCTCTGGGGCTGGACACCGCAGATGACCGGGGCCAGCCCCTCGCATCACCGGCTGACACTCTGGTGGCAACAGACAGATCACAAACTGGAAGGGTGGCACGGAAACCAGGAAGAAGAACCGGCCCCCGGCCAGGTCGGCACGGAAACGAGGCCGAGGAACAGGGCGCTGAGGGGGCGCTTCTCGGAGGTGGCGCGCAGCTGGGTGCCCGGGCGTAGCCGCCGCCCTGTCCGGGGTGGGCGCGCAGGGAGCAAGGCCTGCAGCTGGCTCTCCAGGGCGGCCCTGGGGCTGTGCGGGGGCCCGTGTGGATGTCCCCTGGGCACTGGCGGCAGGAGGGGCCTTAATTCAGCCTGTGTCCCCACCGCATGGCCGAGGGGCCGGCGTGTGTTCTTCCCGGTGGGCTCCCCGACACGAGGGGCGGCTTCCCTCCAGCTCCGCCTGCTTCCCAGACGCGGCCCGCCCTCGGGCACACGTCCCCTTGGCCGCCTCGAGGAGAAGGCCAGCTTGTGGTCCCCGTTTTCACTGGGCGCAGGCGAGGGCTCTGGTGGCCGGGGCAGTGGCACCCACCTGAGGGCACTCAGCTGTCTTCACTGGCTGCCTCAGCCAGGACCCCGTCTGGGGTTGGGAGGTGGCTTGAGTCACGGGGGACATGGGTTCTGAGTGGGAGTGACACCCTGGTCTCCGGCCCTGGTAAAGCGTCTGCATTCCGGGCCTCCATGGGGCCCCAAAGGTTGGTGCAATGAGTGGTTGTGCCGCCCCTCCCCCGAGAAAGCCTAAAGGTGACAACAGCCTACGCCTGCGGAGTGTGGCCCCCCATGCTGTGCTGCCCAGGAGGGCCCACTTAGTCCACCCCCACCTCCCCCAGCCCCTGTGGTGGAGCCTTCCGGGTTCCCAGCTCCCAGGTGAGGAAGTGGGCTGGATCTCCCAGCTGGGCAGCAGCCGAGAGCCCAGACCGGGCGCCATCGTGGCCGTGGCTGGGCCAGAAGGGCCGGGTGGGTCAGGGGGCAGACGGGCGGGCGTGGGCACCCGGCCTCAGTGCCGCCACCCGGCTGGCCCGTGGGGTCGGTCCGTGTGTTCCAGGGTGGGCGTGGGTGGTTCTGGGTGGGTCGAGTCACCCGGAAGGCAAGGCGCTGGCAGGGGGCGATCCCGCCCGAGCCTGTGGGGTCCGAGCTGGCGTCTCTGCAGGGGCAGGTGGAGGGGTGTGACGGGGACCAAGCCTCGCCCTCGGCCGTGACCCTTGACCGTGCCCCAGGCTGCGTCCTGTCCTGCGTCCTGGCCGAGGCTGTGTGTAAACAGTAGGCTGGCAGGCCACTCTCGGGAAACCCACCCCTCCGCTGACTCATCGGCGGGGCCAGAGTTCAGCACCCTTGAATTAGTTCTGACGTCACTCCGGGGCTGTGACAGCGCCGGGAGACCTGGAGGGAGGAACCAGGCGGCCTGGGAGACAGGCCCGCTTCCCGCACTCCACCAGGCTCTGGGTTTGGAGCAGCCGGACGCAGAGGAGAACCGCTTTCAGAAACCCGCCTGGGACGGCAGGGCACACGCTTATAGTTGATGCTGTGCTTTGGGTCTTTGGCCTCTTCTGTGTTCTTCGTTTTTAGGGCTTTGCTCCCCACTTTCTGCCCTCACGGCTAGGGTTGTTGGCATTTTCTCCTGGTCTGTGGGTCTTATCTCCACGGGCAGCCACGGAGCCCGAGGGGACGCTTGGAACAATGCCCCCACAGCACCCCTGCCTGTAGGTGAGACCGCTGTGGCGGGCAGTTGTTTTGTCACTTTGCTTTTTTTTTTTTTTTTTTAAACCATCCATTTTTCTGGGATATCCCTTTGCCTTTTTTTNTTTTTTTTTTTTTTTTTTTTTTTTTTTTTTTTTTTTTTTTTCATTTTTTGTGACACAGGGTCTTGCTCTGTTGCCCTTGTTGGAGCACAGTGGTGCGATCCTAGCTCACAGCAACCTCAGACTCCTGGGCTCCAGCGATCCTCCTGCCTCAGCCTCCCGAGTCGCTGGGGCTACAGGTGAACACCACCACTCTGGTTAGTTTTTCTTTTCTTCTATTTTTTGCAGAGACGGGGTCTCACTCTTGCTCAGGCTTGTCTCGAACTCCTGCGCTCAAACACCTCGGCCTACCAGAGCGCTGAGATTACAGGCGTGAGCCACCGCGCCCGGTGGCGGAGGTGGACATTTCTAACCTTTCTGTGTTCTGGCCACACGGCGGAAATGTCTGAGCACAGCTGGCTTTACTGTTCTGCCCGCGCTGGGTCTGTTTGCCAGGGGGAGGGCCGAGTTCGTGCAGGGTCGGAGGAGGTGCCGGTGGCCGGCGCTGGACTGAGTCTCGGCCGGGCGCCTGCTGGGGGTGCGTGTCGTGGTGGGGGTGCGTGTCGTGGTGGTGGTGGGGGTGCGTGTCGTGGCGGAGGGGGGTCCTTGGCCCTCTGTTAGGGTTTTGTTTTGTTTTTTATTTTTTATTTTTTTGAGACAAGAGTCTCACTCTGTAGCCCAGGCTGGGGTGCTGTTGCGTCATCATAGCTCACTGCAGCCTTGAACTCCGGGGCTCAGTGATCCTCCTGCCTCAGCCTCCCGAGTAGCAGGGACGACTTAGTTTTCTCGCTAGTAGGCACCCTAATAAGCGTGAGGTGGTCTTGGAGCAGCGGAAATGCCCTGACGTGTTGCTGCACGTAACTCTCCCGGGAGGGCACTGATGCCTGGTTGGCCAGGGACTGGCTCAGGAGTCACCTGGTCACCTGTGACCGGTGACAGAATCTGGCCTCAGCTGCCGTGAGCACAGCGGGGACTCATGGGACCCAAGCTCAAGGCGGGCTGGCCCTGGCTTCAGGCCGTGCCCGACGGAAGGGCTCGAGCAGGGTCACGTGGGCCCTGCTGAGAAGGGGGTCTGGAGACACCGGGCCGAGTGGAGGTGACAGCGAGGATGTGCCCTGCTTCTGGAAGGCTGGCGCGCCCATCGGGACTCAGTTTCTCTGAGCGGGAGGGTTGGGAAGTCCCTTGAGTGCCCCCCCAGCCTCCCAGTGGCAGGACTGCCGTGTCCCGCACCCCCGGCCAGGCAGAGGTCCCGAAGGTGACGGGGAGCGCGGCTCCGCCCGCAGGTGCCGAGGCGGGGCCTCCCCGGCAGGCAGCGCAGATGGTGCAGAGCCCCTGCCGTGTGAGCTTTCGATCCGCCCTGGGTGGGAGGACAGCTCAGGGGCTCGCCCCGGGCGGGAGGCAGGGTTTGCGGATCGGGTGCTGCCCCCCGCCTGGCCCCGAGGTGTCGGCTGGGAGCGGGTGAGGGAGGGCGGGAGCAGCAGGGTCTTCCCGGGACTCCGTGGGCAGATGTGGCCCACCTCCTGCTGGGAGCAGCCCACGCCTCCAGCGGGGGAGGTGCATGTGTGTGCGCCGGCACGCGCGTGCCAGCCCCGTGTCACGGTCTGTGCTCACCCTGGGGGCTCCTTAGTCCACGCTAGGCTGGTCTGGGGGCTGAGGGGCTGGGTTGGGGCAGCTGCCCCTTCTTGCTGCCCTCCCTGGTGGGGGTGGTGTCCCCCCCACTAAGAACCCCGAAGGCTTGGGGTGGCCTCATCTCCCACTGGCCCGAGGGGGTCAGCTGGGTCAGGACTTCCTTCTTTCCTTCCCCCTTTTCTAAAACAGTGACTTTTTAGGGAAACTCGGCTCTCTGCTGTGGGCCTTGTGGTCCCCCCACGTCTCGAGGAGTGACTTACACGTCCCAGCAGGGCGCCTCAAGGGTGGGGACCCAGGTTGCAGGGGCCGAGGTGAGCTCCACGCAGCCTCCCCCGGGACGGGGCTGCCCTGGGGAAGGGCCCGGCGTCTCCGAAATGCTTTCCTGGGGTCCCGATGGGGAGCCAGGCTGCTGCCAGCTCCCTGGTGGCTCTGTTTCCCCGTGGGAGCAGTCGTAGAGGTGACAGGGACCTCTTTTTGTGCCCCTGAGGAAGGCGAGGCCCATGGGCTCCGCCCACCGCGGCTGCCGCCCAGCCCCAAGGCTTCCGGAGTGCTGCTGCCGTTGCAGCCCAGCAGAAGCGGGCAGGGTCACCGGCAGGGCGGGCTGTCACGGCGTGGCCTCAGTGGACCTCAGAGTCTAAATTGGGTCGGTCAGCCACTCCCTGAGGGCCAGGTGCTGCCCGCCGCCCGTCTTTGTAAATAAAGTTTTATTGGGACGTACCTTGCCCATCAACTCTCCTGTCCCCCATGGCTACTTCTGCTGCGGTCTTGGCGACAGGCACCGTCCAGCCTGCCGAGCCCGAGACTCTGACTCTCTGGCCCCTCGGGGGAAGAGCTTGCCAGCTGCCGGCCCAGGTTGCCAGGCTGGGTGTGTGGTGGGCGGACTTGGCGTGCCACTGGACCTGCTGTCCTGGGGCCGGGCTCGGTCCGCAGGGTCCCTTCGTTCCTGCTCCTTTCTTCCCTGGTGGGACCCCTGGAGAGTGATGGCTGAGCCCAGGTCACACAGCGCAGGTGAGGCTGGGCCTCGAACCTGAGGGTGTCCACCTGGGCCAGGCTCCCCTCCCGGCCGCCAACCCCCATCTTGATCTTGTGCGGACTCAAAACGCCTCTCGTCCCTGGGGCAAGCCCTGGTGTTCCTGGGGATGGCATAGCTTGCGGGGGACCGACCGGCCGTTTCACTCGTGACCTGGCTGTGACTGTTGGAACCGAAAGCAAGACAGTCTAGCACAGCCTGAAGGACCGGTGTGCACGTGTCACCGTGGGCGTGGGGACGGCCTTTGGGTCCTTCTACCCCACGGGGTGTCCGGCTCCGGGGGGCACGCTGGGCCCTGCAGGACTCTGGCCGGTTCTAGCTGGGCTCCGGCCCAGTCTCTCGCCCTCCGCTCCAAGATCGCGTGGTCGGGCTGGCGGCCTCCGCAGAGGGCTAGCACCAGGTGAGGGTTTGGTGGTTCCCGAGGGTGCTTTTCCAAAGTGCGCCCCGTGGCCATCGGCTGGCAGGAGGGGTGAAGCCCCTGCCCCCACGTGGCCGAGCTCCCCAAGGGAGGGGCCACAGGGTACATCGGGAACCACCACGCGACCATGGCTTCGGGCGGGGGTGGCGGCCGGGCAGGCAGGCGTCGCCCCTCGAGGGGGCGAGCTCACTCTGGGGTGGGGGTGCTCAGAATCTTGGGGAGCGCTCTCTGCCCAGGACAGGTGCCACTCTAGGTTAGATTCTGTGCCAGATACGGGAGGCTTCCTGGGCAGGTCTCTGCAGCTTCTGGGTCGTGTCAGCAGCCGTGGCCTGTTTGTGCTCTTCTTATCTCGGGTGTCGTCTCTCCCTTTTCAGAGCTGGGTGTGACCCTTGACCCGCGCAGGCTGGGCAGGGGAGCGTGCAGGGAGGCGTCTGAGGGCAGGGGCAGGTCGCAGCGGGAAGAGCGTGTGCCTTCCTCCCCTGGCGGCACTATTTTTGGAGTCGGGTGCTCGCAGATGCCTGCCTGTTCCCGCGCGGCATGCTCGGCCCACGCCGGGCACGGTGAGTGGCAAGAGACGGTCGGCACCAGCAGGTCCAGCTCCTTCTTGCCCTGCTCTGGGCTCGGCACCGGGCCACCTCGGCTCCCTCGTCTGGGCACAGGGTCCTGCTGGTCGGGGGCCCTGGGCCTGGAGCCCTGTGACCCCGTGGTCTGCGAATCCTCCGTCCCGTGGGCCAGCTCCTCCTAGGCAGGACGCAGAGTTGTGTTGAGAAGGGTTCTGAGGCAGCATCTGGCCTGGAGGTGGGATTGATGAGAGGGCCCCTGACCCTCCCCGCCGTCTCTCTGTGGGGAGGGCCCCTTTTCCTCTCTGAGCCCAGGAGCTTGATGAGCCGCTGTCGCACCAGCTTTGCGCGGCCCGGGTGAGCAGGGCGAGCCTGTGCACGGTGAGCAGAGGCGTGGGCTGATGGGGTGTGGACCCCTGTCCCCTCTCGAGTGGGGACAGCTTGCCAGAGCCTATGCTCCGGGGTGTGGCTCTGACGGCAGCTCGTCCTGGCTTCCTCACCGCTGCCCCCTCCTCTCCCTCCCTGGTCCGGGCTTCTGGCTTGTGAATCCATCGAGGCCCGGACGGACGCTGGGCAGTGCCAGCAGGGCCGTCACCACGACGGTGCCAGGTTGTCTCCCCGCAGCCTGCAGGCCTAGCAGCTGCCCTCGGCGTGGCCTGGGCCCTGGGCCGGCAGCCTGGGCTGACAGGCTGGGCACACGTGGGTGCTGGGCTGGGAGGGAGGCCAGGCCCGTGGGCTCGGACTCAACTCCTGGGTGTCTGAGGACGGCCGGTGGCCGGGCTGTGTCATGCCCCCGCCGCGTGCCGATCGCACGAACAGAGAGCAGAGCACGACCCAGGTGGGGCACCCAGCCGTACAGTGGTGTCACCTTCGGGGGCTCAGTTTCCCGCTCCGTGGCCTGGGGGGTGTCCCAGAGGTGTAGGGTGCCCGTGGCCCCTCTTGCCGTGCAGCCTCACCCCTCCTTGCCTCGCTTTCCCCGTCCGGGGGTGTTTGGGGGTTCAGGGAGCTGCGTTCCAAAGTGGCTCGCCACCCACCTCGCACCTGGTGCCTCCCTCCCCTGCCCAGCTGCGTCCGGTCTGGCTTGGGGAGGAGTCGCTTCTCCAAGGCCGAGGAAAGCGGGGAGCCCTGGGCGAGGCAGAAAGCGCGTGGCCGCCATCCGGGAGAAGTGTCGGGTGTGTGCCCGGCGCTGGCGCCCCAGCCCGCCCGCCACTCTGTGTGTACCTGGCTCCCCCCCAGCTTGGGTGTGGGAGGAGCGGCGGCCGTGGCCGGGTCCCCTAGCCCTGGGGAGGGCGCGGCTGGGTCCCCTAGCCCCAGGGAGGGCGTGGCCGGCCTCAGCACCCTTGGCACAGAGCCTGGCTGCAGAAGCCAGCAGAGGCTGCCGAGCCGTCCTGACAGCCCGCCAGAGCCTGCCCGGCTGGGGTCGCGCCCGCCGTTGGCCCGGCTCAGGTGGGCCAGAAGAAAGCGCGGTGGCTGAGGTGGCAGGAGGGGCCGGCAGGGCAGCGGCTTCCATTCCCCCAGGTGCCAGTGTGTCTGCCCTCTGGGCCTCTCGGCACCCAGGGTTTGGCCATGGAGACCGGCCTCCTCCACGGCCCTGGTGGCCCAGACTGTCCCCACAAGGCCTGGGGCGCCCCTGGGTGCAGGCGTCTCAGATGCCCAGGCCGCTGGCTCCTCGATGCTCTGGGCGGTGTGGATCCCCAGGGCCTGTCGACGGGATGGCCGGTGGCAGGACTCCTTGGAGGGTGTCCCCGAGCAGGCAGGCTTGGCGTGAGGTGCGTTTCTCGTCGCAGCCTGAGGGGTGTGCCGGTGGGGAGAAAACGGACAGACAGCTCACACGCCAGCCTCGCTGCCCGGCCGTGGCAGGGCGCCTGCAGAGGAGCCGTTGTGCCCCTGTTTTCTGTGTGACTTATTCTTATTTTCTTTGAGACAAAGTCTCACTCTGTTGCCCAGGCTAGAGTGAGTATCATGGCGTCAGCCTCGCTCACAGCAACCTCCAACTCCCGGGCTCAAGTGATCCTCCTGCCTCAGCCTCCCGAGTAGCTGGGACTACAGGCATGAGCCACCGTGCCCGGCTAATTTTTTCTATATATGTTTTTAATTGGCCAATTGATTTTCTTTCTCTTTTTAGTAGAGACGGGGTCTCGCTCTTGCTCAGGCTGGTCTTGAACTCCTGACCTCGGGCGATCCGCCCACCTCGGCCTCCCAGAGTGCTGGGATGACAGGCGTGAGCCGCCTCGCCCAGCCCCGTGTGACTCATTAACCCATGGGTTCACCCCGCGGCCTGCGCTCTCCCAGGCTGGCCGGGTGGCTCTGGGCTGTGCCGGCCAATGGCAGACGAGCGTGGCTGCCCTGCAGACCGGGGCCCAGGGTTCTAGGGTCTGAGGCCACTTCCCCTTCCTGCCCAGGCAGGGGTGAACGTGACCGAGGGCAGATGTGAGTACCCTGCGGTAGTACCCTGCCGTCTCAGAAGGGAGGAGTGCCGAAGTGTGCAGTAGACGTGGGGGAGACCGAGCAAAGCCACACGCCGTCGATCCCGTCAGGGTGTGCATTGAGATGCCGGTAACTCGGGAGCCACGAGACTGCGTGGACGTGAACGACAGGAGTGGCCCCGAGCCTGTCGGCCACCAGTGGCTCAGCAGACGCCCTGGCCCACCTACTCCTCCGCCCCGGCCCTCTCGGGCCATCAGCACAGTGGACGGGGAGGCTGGAACGGAGCAGCCTGTGCCCTGCAGGGGTGGGGGCAGGCAGGCCCTCGGCGCCCAACTCGGAGGGCTGGGCGCGGAGATGAGCCCCCATCCAGGCACCCGAGAAGCGAGCCAGCAGGGTGTGGACGCCTGGGTCTGGGTCAGACCTGGCGTCCCACCGGAGTGTGCGTCCTTCACCTTGACCCCCAGGTGTGGCTGCCAGTTCGCCAGTGACGTTCTGAGCTCCTAGCGCTGTGCTGGGAAGTGGGGATCCCTCCCGAGGGAAGAGCCGCAGGCCCGTGGGCTCTGAGGCAGCCTGCGGGCGCCGGGCAGGCTCCCAGGAGGAGGGACATTCCCCGGGACCCGCAAGGAAGAGTGTGGTTCCTGGGCCCGGGGTGCTGGGGAAGAGCCTGCGCCCCAAGGGGCCCAGGGTGGGGCTGTGCCGAGGGGGCAGCCCGGCCCACTCCCGGGGCGCCTGGTGGCCGGAGTGCCAGGTCACAGCCACCACCAGGTCTTGGGAGGGCTCTGTCCTCCTCGCCCTTCCCATCACTGCTCAGATGTCCCTTCTCGTGATCCCTGATCTGGCGGCCTCAGCTCTGTGTCCCCGGAGCCCCGAGCGTCCCGGAACCCGCAGCCACGTCGGGTGCTGGGAGGATGGGGGTCCCGTGACAGCCTGTTCCGCCGTCTGGTGTGTCCCCTCTGAGGCTCTGCTCCTGCTCGGGGTTCCGGCCGGCCCTCGCTCCCGGCTGGGGGCTCCCCCCCCCCGCCCCTCTGTCCACTACCTCTGTGTCCTCCAGCCCTGCTGGGGCCATTCCCAAAGACAAGGATGGAACAGCGCCGTCACTGCCGTTCATCCAGGTCGCCCGGTTGCACCCCAGGGTGGTGGCACACCGTCCCAGGGTGCCACGGAGGGTGCCCCCCACGTGGCTCTCACCCCGGGGTGGTGGCAGGCCTTCCCAGAGCGCCACGGAGGGTGCCCCCCCAGGCGGCTCGGGTCTCCCCAGGCAGGGGATTTGGAGTCTGCATTGATGGGCCCGAAACTTCGTCCCCAAGTTGGCCCAGAAACAAAAACAGGACGGTCGTCGGGCTTCTTGGCAGGACACTAACCGTGCCGACACCTGCTGTTCCCGCGGCCCAGCGTCTGCAAGGGGCAGGTGTCAGGAGTCCGTCGTCACTGGGCCCCGCTCTCCGCACCGTCCCTTCCTCCTTGGCCTCTTCCCGTTTTCCCTCGGGTGAGTTTTGGGAAGCCCTGCGTTCTGGGTCGTGGAACTGCCTTGACTGGGACGTTTGACCTTCAGCTCCAAATGTTTGCTTGCTTTTTTTTTTTTTTTTTTTTTTTGAGTCAGAGTCTCGCTCTGTTGCCCAGGCTAGAGTGAGTGCCGTGGCATCAGCCTAGCTCACAGCAACCTCAGACTCCGGGGCTCAGCGATCCTCCTGCCTCAGCCTCCCGAGTAGCTGGGACTACAGGCATGCGCCACCATGCCCGGCTAATTTTTTCTGTATATATTAGTTGGCCAATTAATTTCTTTCTATTTATAGTAGACACGGGATCTCGCTCTTGCTCAGGCTGGTTTCGAACTCTTGAGCTCAAATGATCCTCCCGCCTCGGCCTCCCAGAGAGCTAAGATTACAGGCGTGAGCCACTGCGCCCGGCCTCCCCCAGAGTTTCTGATGAGGCCGCGTCCGTGGTGGGGTCGGACAAACACGATCTCGCATCGATCTCACTGCGTCTTCCTGTGTCACCTGCGTGCGTCACTCTGGAATCCGTGCTCTGTCGTTGCTGCTTCCTGCGGTGTGTGGCGTGGAGTGGGGCTGGCCCTGTCTGCCGGGCCAGCCGGTGGCGACCGGGCGTGGGGTGCTTGTCCCCCTCCCAGGGGAGCCCACCGCGCTCAGGCTGGAGCAGCGCTGCCCTCCCGCTGTGATTTTGGCCTGAGTTTGGCTGGCCGGAGTTGCCCTGCCCTCCTTGTGGCGCCAGCGCTGGGTTCTGCTCTGCAGCCACGTGGGGTTGGCAGCCAGCCGGACGTGTGTTCACTGTCGTGGGGTGACCTGTGTACCAGCCAAGCTGGCAGGTTTTGTTGTCGTCGTTTAATTTTAGACGTGGGGTCTTGCTATATTGTCCAGGCTGGGCTCAAGCGATCCCTCTTGCCTCGGCCTCCCAAGTAGCTGGGACTACAGGCCTGAGCCACTGTGCCAGGCCCAGTCGGGCCAGGATTTCGGACCCTGCCATGAGGGTGTTTGCGAGGGTCTCCGATTGGCTTTGGCACACATTAGTGACGTGAGTGAGAGAGCTAAGCCGCATGCGGACTGGAAGTGGTAAGCAGTGTGTGGCCTCTGACAGTTCCCAAGGCCACCCTCTGCCTCGCTGCCCGGGTGCAGCACAGAGTAAGTGCTCCCCAAGAGGTCACGGGGCACGCAGCGCACGGCTGCTTCCTTGAGGGGCCGTGGTTCTCCTCTCCCCCTGGGAGGGCCGGTTCCCTGGGGGGAAGCTGGGTTTGGTGTGTGAGACCCCAAATGTCGCCGGCGGGGAGCGGATGGGGTGGCCGTGACAGGAGCCAGCGCAGGCGTCCTCTCGTCGGGCCTTTGGGGAGCCTGACGGGCTCGGCCACAGACCCAGGCGTCCTCTCGTCCAGCCTTCGGGGAGCCTGACGGGCTCGGTCACAGACCCAGGCGTCCTCTCGTCCAGCCTTCGGGGAGCCTGACGGGCTCGGCCACAGACCCAGGCGTCCTCTCGTCCAGCCTTCGGGGAGCCTGACGGGCTCGGTCACAGACCCAGGTGTCCTCTCGTCGGGCCTTCGGGGAGCCTGACGGGCTCGGCCACAGACCCAGGCGTCCTCTCGTCCAGCCTTCGGGGAGCCTGACGGGCTCGGCCACAGACCCAGGCGTCCTCTCGTCCGGCCTTCGGGGAGCCTGACGGGCTCGGCCACAGACCCAGGCGTCCTCTCGGCCACTCCTGCGTCCTGGGCATCGCGGGCGGGAGCAGGAAGGCGGCTGACAGTCTCACGTTTTACTTAAACGAGCACTTGTTTGTTTGTTTATTCATTTGTTCATTTATTGAGGCAGAGTCTCACCGTGTCGCCCTGGCTAGAGTGAGTGCCGTGGCGTCAGCCTCGCTCACAGCAACCTCCAACTCCTGGGCTCAAGCGATCCTCCTGCCTCAGCCTCCCGAGTAGCTGGGACTACAGGCATGCACCACCATGCCCGGCTCATTTTTTTCTATATATTTTTTTAGTTGGCCAATTAATGATGTCTTTCTATGTTTAGTAGAGATGGGGTTCTCGCTCTTACTCGTGCTGCTTTCGAACTTTCCCAGAGTGCTAGGATTACAGGTGTGAGCCTCCGTGCCCGGCCAAACGAGCATTTTTTTAATGGGCTTACTGTCACCATGCTGAATGTCGTTTGTATTTGAGGCCATCGCTGAAGTCTGGGAAGGGTCACTGGGCAGGTGCTGTGGCCAGGTGGTGTCCTCAGCCCCGCTCTTCCTCCCTTTGTCAGGGACTGTCTCTCCAGCGGCCCCTGGTGGGGGCTCCCCGTGAGCCAGGGGCTCCCCGGCCTTTGTCCCGCGTGGCCTGCGTGTTGTGCCCCCACGAAAGAGCAGCTAGCGTGAGGTCGTGCTGCCCTGGCTCCCGGGAGGCCTAACCGTCACCAGGTCCCGACTGCAGCCCCTGAAAGCCTGGAGGAGGAGGTCATTCCCGTTTCACAGATGAGCAAACTGACTCTCACAGGTGTCAAGTTCGTCAGCCAAGACCACACAGCGGGCTGAGGGGCCGTCTCCCCAACCCGGGGTCTGTGGGGCTGCCAGGGCCTTACCTGCGGCCGGTGTGTCGTTGTGTTGTGCTGTTTTATTGTAAAGAGTGCTGCTTTGCTTTCCAGCATGTGGACTCTGAGGCCGGTGCTGGCGGTCCCGTCCGTGTAGGGGTCCCGTCCGTGTGGGGGTCCCGTCCGTGGCAGGGTCCCGCTCTCGTCCCGAGTGTGCCGTCTCGGCAGGCTGGCGTGTCAGATGGCCGGGCCCGTGTGACGGAGTGCAGAAGAGGCCAGGTCTCCTGCCGAGGTCACGCGGCTTTCACACGGCAGACGCCGGACCGGACCTGAGTCTTCTCGTCTCAGCTATGGGGCCCTGAGGCAGGAGCTTTGCTTCCCGCTCCCAGCAGCGGCTGGCGGCCCCGTGTGCCGTTCTCGTTCCCGGGCCTGCTGCTGCTGCCGCGAGGGGGTCTGAGGCCAGGCCTTCCGCAGCCCCGGGCTTGGGAGTGAGTGGCCAGGGAGCGTGGAGGAGGGGGCAGCCCCAGCCCGCCCGGATCTTGGCGCCTTCCACGCGCAGTCTTTGCGCCCGTCTGCGAGCCCTGCCCCCTCGCCCAGGCCCTGGCTGCCCACCCAGCACCTGCCCGCCCACTCCGGGGCAGCGAGGGGTCGTGTGGCTGGCGTGGGCTCGGGCCACGAGGGAGGGCCTTCGGGGCCCCCGAGGCTAAACCAGGCCTTCTGCCCTGCGGACGCTGCTCTCCCACCCTGGAGCTGCAGCAGGGGTTGGGAGGGCTGGGTCAGCCGCTGTGGGTACGAGCAGCCCCGGTGCCAGGAAGACGGTTTTGTCATTTTCTCAGTAAATTTCCTCCCGGTCGCCCTCCGCTTGACCCGCAGCCCCGCAGGTTCTGCTTCTGCGAGGCCGCGGATCATAAGCTGTTCCCAAATCTAATTTCAGGCCTAAAATAAAACAGTTTTAATGATCCAGGTTGGCTTTTGCTGATATTACTGAGTAGGCAGGTAGAAGACATGACTTTTTTTTTTTAATTAAAGAGTGTATTTTTGGCCGGGTGCGGTGGCTCATGCCTGTAATCCTAGCACTCTGGGAGGCCGAGGCAGGAGGATCGCTTGAGCTCAGGGGTGCGAGACCAGCCTGAGCAAGAGCGAGACCACATCTTTACTATAAATAGAAATTAGCCAAGCAACTAAAAACAAAAAATTAGCCGGACACAGTAGCGCATGCCTGTAGTCCCAGCTACTCGGGAGGCTGAGGCAGGAGGATTGCTTGAGCCCAGGAGTTTGAGATTGCTGTGAGCTAGGCCGATGCCACGGCACTCTAGCCTGGGCAGCAGAGCGAGACTTTGTCTCAAAAAAAGAGTTTATTTTTTAGAGCAGTTTTCGGTTCGTACCAAAGGTAGAGTCCCCAAGTGCCCCCTGCCCTGTCATCAGCACCCCCGAGTGGCGCGTTTGTTGCTGTGGGCGACCCTGCACCGACGTGTCCTCGTCACCCAGAGCCCCCACGGCCGTCAGGGCTGGCTCTGAGCAGTGCGTTCTGCACCGGCCAAATGCCTGGTGACACGTGTCCACCGTCGCAGTGTCACGCAGAGCAGCGTTGCTGCCCCACACGTCCGTGTCCCGCCCACTCGTCCTCCCTCCGTCCCCGCCCCGGCAGCCACCGTCTGCGTGCCGCTTGCGGTTCTCCTTTCCCTGAGCGTCGTGTGGCCGGAATGTTCCGTCTGCGGCCTCGTCAGGCGGACCGCGCTCCCTTGGTGTCGCGCGTGTGGTTCCTGCGTGTCTTCTCGTGGCTCGACTTTATTTCTCCCTTCAGTGGGTCGGGGTCCAGATTTTCGTGGCTTCGTAGCTCGTTTCTTTGGGTTGCCGAATACCGTCCGCCGTCTGGACGCGAGAAGCTCGTTTGTCCGTCCACCTGCCGAAGGACGTCTCGGCTGCTGCCGAGTTGAGGCGGCGACGGGCAGAGCCTCTCTGGCCGTGGGCAGGCACCGCGCGGACGCCAGCTCTCGCTGCCTCTGGGTGACTGCCGGCGTGCGGGTGCCGGGCCCCATGGCGAGGGCGTGGTCTGCCGAGCTGTCTCCCCACGTGGCCGCGCCACCTCCGAGCGGGTCTCCCGCGGCCCCCACCGCCCCTGTCGGTGCCCTGGCCGTGGCCGCTCTCAGAGGTGCGCGGAAGATGCGGTCCTTCCTCCTGGATTTTTT
Organism: Microcebus jonahi; assembly: GCA_008750915.1. Classification (NCBI taxonomy): domain Eukaryota; kingdom Metazoa; phylum Chordata; class Mammalia; order Primates; family Cheirogaleidae; genus Microcebus; species Microcebus jonahi. Next base: position 62,800 of record VSMF01169952.1, read on the forward strand.
TCATCGCTGAAATGACGTCGCTTATTGGGGCAGGCTCCGTGTCACAGGCCCCCCGGCCTCGGGTCGCGGGGCGGGGAGGGCCGGGCCCTGCCGACCTGGGGTCTCTTTGTAGCTCCTGCCGGAAGGACGACACCTTTCCAGTGAGGTTGAGAAAAGTCGTTTCCTGCACTTGACCTGGTTTTGTTTGTTCTCCAGCCCAGGAGGACGAGCCCTGCCCCCACAGGAAACGGGGGAACGTTCCGGATTCCGGCCTGCGTGTGGCGGGGGCTCGCGGCTCTCCCTGTCCTGGGTCACCTGTCCCTCTGGGAGGGCCTGTGCGCTGCCCAGCGTCGCGGCAGAGCCGCCCTGAGCTCCGCCCTCCGGCAGGGGTTTTCTGGACCAGGCCGCGGCCCGTACCCAGCCCAGGGCCCGCGGGTGGCGGCCTCCCTGCCGGCACGCACACGCCTGGGCACGGCTGTCCCGGCGCAGCATCCAGTCCCCACGTCCTCCGCAGTGGCGCTGAAAGGTGCTTGTGCAGGGCACAGGCACAGCCCTGGCTGAGCCTCAGTTTCCCCTTCTGTAAGGAGGGCGCAGTCCCATCTGCCCAGGAGGCTGTGGAGGCTGAGCGGTGGCCCTGCAACCTCGGCATCGCCGGCCTGCCCGGAGGAGGCCGTGCTGGTCCCGGTCGCCACCCCCTCCCCACCCGTACCTGCGACATCTGCCTCTTGCCACGGATGCCCCAGCGGGGACAGGCGGGGCCCTCGGGGACAGGCCCTTCCCGCCGGAGCCTCCCCACCTGCAGGCGGATCAGGAGAGGCCTGGCCTGGGCCGGAGCTGGCGTCTCTGGGGTGCCCGTCCCCGTCCGGCACCGTCCCCGTCCCCGTCCCGTCTTCCCCACAGCCTGGGCCGCGGGCAGTGCCGGGAGCACTGGGGGGGGGATGCCCTCGGGGGCCGTGCCTGGCAGGGGCAGCAGGGGAGACGGTGGCTCCTTCCCCCGCCAGCCAGCGGGGCGGTGCTGCCGCCTGCCGGTCTGCCCCCCCCCTCCACGCCCCTCGGCTGTCCTCCCGCAGCAGTGGGAGCTGGGGACCTTCCCTCGGGGCTGGCGTGGGGTCGCCAGGGGGGGGCAGCTCGGCCTGTTTCATGGCTTCTGGTTTCTGCCAAGTCGGGGCACCACGCCCTGCGTTTGGGGAGCTTGGTCCCCTCTGCCCCGACCAGCGGTCACAGCACAGCCTCGGCCTCCGAGGGACCAAGGCCTCCCTGTGCCACCCGGCCCAGGCGGGCTCCTCGGGGCTGCGGCTCCGAGCGCCTGCTCCACAGGGAGCCGGGGGAGCTTTCCTCGCCACGGAGGGCAGCCCTGGTGACGGTGGCCTTTCTCATCGCCGGGTCTCTGAGCCGGCCCGACGGCACACGCCCGGCCTTTTCTCCTGTTGTCTCCTCAGACGCGTCCCTGGACAGGTCGCGGTGGCCGTCCCCGTGGGCACGGGCACCCGGACCCCCATGCGGTTTGGGGTGGCCGTGGGTCGGTGGCGGAGGCTGGCCATCTGTGGTGCCAGGCGTTGCCATGTTGGTTTCCACGGAGACACCGTGCTGGGGTTCCAAGCAGCTTCCTCCCCACCCGCGGCGCGGGACAGACACCCCAGGGCTCCCGTGGCGACAGGCCGCCTCCCACTTGCTGTGCGGAGCGCGCTCTGGGAGAAGGGCCTGGACGGCGTCTGCCGCAGCTGCCAGGTGGCAGTCGGCCTCCAGGGACCGTCTGGGGCCGTGACCCCGCGTGTGCGGGCCGTGACCCCGCGCGTGCGGGCCGTGACCCCATGTGTGCGGGCCGTGACCCCGAGTGTGCGGACTCGGGATCTGCCAGCCCCCTTTGCTGGGGGCCGCGGAGGGGCCGGTGTGGGGGGGTGACGAGCGCAGCAGAGACCTGGGGCTGCCTTTTTGGGAGGGGGGAGAGGTGTTGGTAAGAGTGGCGATTCGGAAGATTTTCATAAAATAGAGCCATTTAAAAAAAAAAAAAGGTGGGGGAAGCTATGACATAAAAGCGAGACCCGTGAAAGAGAAGAATGAAAAATCCCACTTCATCGAAATTAAAAACTTCTGGATTTTGAAAGACGAGAATGAAAAGACAAGCCGTGGTGGACTAGGAGGAAATCTTCGCAAAATTTATCTCATAAAGCCATTACATCCAGAACCCTCAAAACTCAGCAAGAAGGCAGGGCGTGGTGGCTCGCTCCTGTGATCCCAGCAATTTTGGGAGGCTGAGGCAGGAGGATTGAGTGAAGCCAGGAGTTTGAAACCTGCCTGGGCAACCTCCCAAGACCCTATCTCTAAAACAAAATTTTTTAAAAACTAGCCAAGCGTGGTGATGTGCGCCTGTAGTGTCAGCTACTCAGGAGGCTGGGTTGGGAGGATCGCGTGAGCCCAGGAGTCGAGGTTGCAGTCAGCTGTGAGTGTGCTGCTGCAGTCCAGCCCAAGCCACGGAGCGAAACCCTGTCTCAAAAACAAACAAACAAAAAAACCAGAAAACTCAAGAAGAAAACGACCCAGTTTCTGGAAATGGGTTAAAGATTTGGATAGCTTCACCAAAGGAGATACAGAAGCGGCAGCTTAGCCTGTGGAGAAAACACTCGACGTGCCTGGTCTCACCGGGAGACGCAGATGGGAAGCGCGGCGAGCTGTCGCCACACACCGGCCAGCTCGGCTAGAACTGTGAGAAGGCTGCCAGCGCTAGACGGCGGCCCGGGCGGGGCGGGGGGAGGCAGGACGTCCTCCACCGCCCGCACAACGCAGAGCGGCGCGGCCGCCTGGGGCAGCTGGGTGGCTTCCCACGGAGTTGATCGCAGCCAGACTCCCGGGGCCTCGCCGAGCCACACGGAAACCCGTGTCCTCACGCAAGTCCACGCGTGTCTGGGTGTCTGTGGCCGCTTTCCTGGTGAGTCCCTCGGGCTGGAGGGAGCCCCAGCGTCCTTCAGCGGCACCGGGTGGAGGAAGGGCGGCGCGTTCCACCGGGGCGGCGAGTAGAGGGACGCAAGGGCGTGGTGCCGGCAGAGTGACGACGCCCCAGGAGCGCCCAGGACCCTGCGTGTGTGTGACTGTGCCTCGGGGGGGACCGTGCAGATGAGATCGAGGGTCTTGGGGAGACCGCCCCGCTGGCCTGGGTGGGCCCTCTCGGTCCTCACAGGTGTCCTGGCGCCAGAGTCGGGGACACCGCTCTGCAGACGAGGACTTGGGAGGCCTGTGACCCCGGAAGCAGAGGTCGGGGTGGCACAGCCCGCACGCCAGAGGGCCCGGAGTGGCCAGCAGGTGCCGAGGCCAGTGACAGCCGAGGCCAGCGACAGCGGCCCTCCCCAGAGCCCTGGCGGGAGGTGGGCCCCACTGACACTCCAAACCCGGAGTCCTGGCCCCGGACCTGGGGGAGAACAGGTTTCTGCTGCTTTCCGGCACGGGGTTTCAGGCCCTTTGTCGCGGCGGCCACGGGAAACTCACGCGGTGCCGTCGCACTGGTAAGGCTTCCTGGAAAAGACAGCCACAGGGACAGAACCAGGTCTGAGTTGCCAGGGCCGGGGCGGGGGAGACGGCTCGGGCGGGCGAGGGAAGTCTGGCATGCTGGCCAGAGCTGGGCAGGACACGCAGGAGGGTGTCGGCCGCCTCTGCACCTTTTTTCTCATCACGTTTTCTGAAAAACCTTTCTTCACACGCTTTCCGTGCATCTTCGTGAACGTAGAGAGAAACACCTGCCGTGCCCGCCTCCGGCTCACGCCTGGCTGGTGGCCACTTGGAGTCCCCCTTTCTGCTCTCACGAGCCAGTCCACGGCCTGCTCGACCCACTCCCGCGTGGGCCCTGCCACGTGCCCCCCGCCCCGCCCCACCCTGTGTGGGGGGGACTGGGATGGCCAGGCCCCCGGGCGTAGCCTCGAGGAGTCCAGGACCCCATGGGGTTGACCTCCCCGCGACCCGCGTTTCCCAGTCGCCGTCCGGGCCAGGCCCCCGGGCGTAGCCTTGAGGAGTCCAGGACCCCATGGGGTTGACCTCCCCGCGACCCGCGTTTCCCGGTTGCCGTCCAGGCTCTCCGTGGCCTCCACGTCCCGCTCAGGCCTGCCGGGAAGTCTCGGGAGCGTTCTGGGAAGGAGCCTCCCGACCGTCCACGCCTTACGGGAAGGGGGGCGTTGCCAGGAGGCCGCCGGCCAGGGCTCCTCCCGGGGCCTTGGCCCCCCTGGCGGCCCGAGCTCCGTGGAACCAGCATGTGCTGACGCCACGCCTGGTAGAGCCAGCGACAGACTCCCCGTGCCGTCAGCGTCTCCCCCGTCTGCTTCGTGGCGGTGGCAGACGGCAGGGCGGACGTGCTGCCTGGCGGAGCGGAGCCCCTGCCCAGCGGGCGCTCCCGGGTGGGGGGAGGGGTGTGCACCCCCAGGGCAGCCCGGCACTGGCCGCCTCCCCTCCCCCGCGCCCTGGCCGGTGGCCAGCGTCCGGGCCTCCCTCCCTCCGTCCAGATGAGGCGAGTCCATGGGCGTCCCAGTGCCTCCCCTAGCTGTGGCCCGCCCTCGCCCTCCGCGCTGCCAGGCGTGTCTTGCTGCGGCCTCAGGCACCTTCTCCTTTTGCCCTGCCTCCTCCAACGGCGGGGTTTCGTGTCGGCAGACAAGGGCTGGCTCTTTATTTTTTGGGGACAGAGTCTCACTCTGTCGCCCGGGCTAGAGTGAGTGCCGTGGCGTCAGCCTCGCTCACAGCAACCTCAGACTCCTGGGCTCAAGCGATCCTCCTGCCTCAGCCTCCCACTACAGGCATGCACCACCAGGCCTGGCTAATTTTTTCTACATATTTTGAGTTGGCCAATTAATTTCTTTCTATTTTTAGTAGAGACGGGATCTCGCTCTTGCTCAGGCTGGTTTCAAACTCCTGACCTTGAGCAGTCCTCCAGCCTTGGCCTCCCAGAGTGCTAGGAGGTCTGGCTTTTTAAAGATTTAACCTCAGCGCCGTGCGCCTGTCTGCAGGGCGCTGGGGCCCAGCTCCTGTGCACCTGTGCCCAGGTGGGCCCAGGTGGCCTCTCGAGCCTGTGGTGCTTTGTGACACCCCCTGCCCCCTCCCTGCCCCGTGCCATTCATCCGTTGAAGGGACAGGTCCTCTCGTCCCAAAGAATTCCCCGCGTTTTTCTCTGACGGTGCGTGCCCGTGGCTGGGCCAGCCCAGGCTTCTCCGCCCGGCTCCGTGCTGGCATTTGGGCCGAGGTTCTCCGTGGGCCGTAGCGTGTTGGGCAGCCCCCCCTCCCCAGTGGTGGTGATCAGAAACGTCTCCAGACTTTGCCTGTCCCCTGGGGAAGAGTCACCACCGCACTTCCTGTAAACCGGTCACCAGGCCCGGAGGAGGATTTCGTAAGCCACTTCCTGTTGCTTCACCCACGGAAGCGTCCCCTCCGTGGGCCGGGGCTCGGCGCTGTGGCCTGGGGAGAGACTCGTCCTCTTCGCCCTCTCCCTGTGCCAGACGGGCCTCGGCCAAGGTCCTCTGGCCTCACCGCCTCCCACGGGGCTGTCACCAGCACCCCGAGCCCGCCCCCGCCCCTCCTGAGAAAGCCATCGCCATCTTTACCTGCATGATCGTCCTCGCGGGGGAGAGGGGGCGGCTGTGGGGAGGGGTCGTCCCAGTGGGTGACCGCAGGGCACAGGCGCCACCCTACTGCGTTGGGGTCCGTCTGCTGCGCCCGGTCTGGGGCCCAGGCGAGTCTCCGGAGCACTGGCCTCCTCCCAGCCTGGTCTCCGCCTGCCCAGCCGCCGCAGCCCTGCTGGGTTGCTGTGGCGGCCCCGCCAGGCCTCCCGCTCACACCTGTGGCCCCGGTGCGAGCACAGCCCCGGGGAGCGACACCTGTCCCCAGGAGCTCCTGCTTGGCTAGCGGAAGGCGGGTTTCTGCCACGCGAGGGCCAGCTGGACCTGTCACCCAGTGTGGGGCCCAGGGAGAAGGCGTCCCCTCTGGCGCTGTGGTGGCCGTCACGCCCCCAGAGGGTCTGCGGAGATGGGCAGGTGGGCAAGTGCCCGCTCCAGGCCGTGCCCCGCCCTGGGTGGGTGACTTCTCGCAGCCTGGGGCCAACCCCAGAGCTGCACCGGTGGCAGGGACGTCGTCTGTGCCAAGGCGGTCACAACCCTCTGCCCTGCAGTGCAGACAAGGCTGCGGGCACGGCTGCCCTGGTGAGCCGCTGCCCCGACCCGGGCCCTGCGGCATGGCCGGGGCTACTCGCCCGGCGGACACCACCTCCGGGGCCCCTCTGTCGCCCGCTGGGGCACCAGGCCGTCTCCTGCAGAGACATAACGACGAGAGCAGATCGTCGCGTGTTCACACGCGTGCTCACTGTGCCCGGCACCCGTCACCCTCTCAGGCCGTGTGCCCGTCTGGTGTCACTCCCCTTCCTCCCGGAGACGTCCAGAGCCCTCGGTGCAGCGCGGCCGGGCCGAGCGAGCCTTCGCTTCACCCTCTCTGTCGGGGGGCGGCGCCGGGGGGCTCGTCCTGGGCCCCGCGGTCCTCTGTCTCCTGCCCGGCTGGTGCGACTCCCTGGGTCTGTGGTCTGCAGCGCTCGGCACGCCGGGGAGCCGGGCCCTCTTTCTTCACACGCCCCGCCCCGTCCCAGCCGCACAGTGTGCGGCCCACGGTGTCCTCCCGCAGGTCAGCAGGGCCACGTGCGCTGTGGCCTTTTCTCCCCCACCGCCTTTCGGGCGTTCCGGTGGCTTTGCGCGCTCTCGCCCGCCTGCCTTCCGCCCGGGACCCACCCGGGACGCTGTGTCGCTCGGCTTCCCCGTGGCTCTCTCCCGAGAGCTCGCATTTCTCCCGTCGGTTCTAGTTTCCCTCTGAGCCCCTGAGCATTTAAAAAAAAACTTTTTTATTTCAATAGATGTAGGGGCACAAGTGACTTTCAGTCACACGGATGAATCGTGTGGTGGTGGTGTCTGGGTTTCAGTGTACACGTCACCCAAATAGTGTTTATCCTACCCGGTGGCTTCTCACCCCTCACCCTCCTCCTGCCCCTTCCCTGCTAAGTCTCCAGCATCCGGGAAGTCACTCTGGGTGACTGCGCAGGCCCGGGGCGCGGCGCCCACTCCGAGAACGTGTGGTGCCCGGTTTTCTGTTCTGAGACATTTCGATTCCATTCCATCCAAGCTGCTGCAAAAGACATCAGCTCATTCATTTTCATGGCTGAGTAGCGTTTCATGGGGCGTGTGTGTATTTGCCTATAGATGTCGCATTTTCTTTCTTTCTTTTTTTTTTTTTGAGACGGAGTCTTGCTTTGTTGCCCAGGCTAGAGTGAGTGCCGTGGCGTCAGCCTAGCTCACAGCAACCTCAGACTCCTGGGCTTAAACAATCCTCCTGCCTCAGCCTCCCGAGTAGCTGGGACTACAGGCATGCGCCACCATGCCCGGCTCATTTTTTCTATATATATTAGTTGGCCAATTAATTTCTTTCTATTTATAGTAGAGACGGGGTCTCGCTCTTGCTCAGGCTGTTTTTGAACTCCTGACCTCGAGCAATCTGCCTGCCTTGGCCTCCCAGAGTGCTGGGATTATAGCCGTGAGCCACCGCTCCCAGCCTTGCATTTTCTTTATCCACTCATGAGTTGGTGAGCACTTTGGTTGGTTTCATATCTTTTTTTTTTTTTTTTTTTTTGCATATTAGGTGGCTTGTTTTATTGGGTGTCATTGCCAGTATTACAGAACAAGTTTCATATCTTTGCAGTTGTGAATTGTGCTGTGATTAAAAAACCCATGTGCAGGTGTCTTTTTTAATAAAATGTCATCTTTGGGTATTTACCCAGAAGTGGGATTACTGGATCGAATGGTAGATTTGGTTCTTTTTCTTTTTCTTTCTTTTTTTTTTTTTTTTTTAATTGAGGCAGGGTCTTACTCTGTGTAGCCTGCGCTAGAATGCAGTGGCATCATCATAGCTCACCCCAACCTCAAATATCTGGGCTCAGACAAGCCTCCTGCCTCGGCCTCCTGAGTAGCTGGGACTATAGGTGCACACACCACCGGCTAATTTCTAATATTTTTTTTACACAGACAGGGTCTCACTGTGTTGCTCAGGCTGACCTCAAGCTCCTGGCCTCAAGTGACCCTCCCTCCTGAGCCTCTCAAAGTGCTATTAATAGGTTTACAGGTTTGAGTCACTGTGCCCGGCCTACTTTTCTAATGGTTCTTTGAGGAATCTCCACGCTGTTGTCTACAGAGGTTGCCCTAATTTACATTCCCACCAACAGTGTGCGAGCATTTCCTTTTCACCACATCCTCACCAGCATCTGTTCTTGTTTGGCTTTTATTCTTTTTTTTTTTTCTTCAAGACAGTGTCTCTCCCTGTTACCCTGGGTAGAGTGCAGTGGGGTCATCATAGCTCACGGCAACCTCCAACTCCTGGGCTCAAGCGATCCTCCTGCCTCAGCCTCCCAAGTAGCTGGGACTACACCATGCCAGCCTAATTTTTCTATTTTTAGTAGAGACGGGGTCTCGCTCTTGCTCAGGCTGGTCTTGAACTCCTGACCTCAAGTGATCCTGTTGCCTCGGCCTCCCCAAGTGCGTGAGCCACTGTGCCAGGCCGTTGTTGTTTTTTTGTTTTTGTTTTTGTTTTTTTTTTTTTTGCTTTCTAATAATGGCCATTCTGACTGGGTAAGGTGGGATCTCATTGTGGGTTTTTTTGTTTTGTTTTTGAGACAGAGTGTCACTTTGTTGCCAGGCTAGAGTGAGTGCCGTGGTGTCAGCCTAGCTCACAGCAACCTCAGACTCCTGGGCTCAAGCGATCCTCCTGCCTCAGCCTCCCGAGTAGCTGGGACTACAGGCATGCGCCACCACGCCCGGCTCATTTTTTCTATATATATTAGTTGGCCAATTAATTTCTTTCTATTTTTAGTAGAGACGGGATCTCGCTCTTGCTCAGGCTGGTTTTGAACTCCTGACCTTGAGCAATCCGCCTGCCTTGGCCTCCTGGAGTGCTGGGATGACAAGCGTGAGCCACTGCGCCCGGCCCGGGTGTTGGTTTCTTTCTTTCTTTCTTTTTTTTTGAGACAGAATCTCACTCTGTTGCCCGGGCTAGCGTGAGTGCCGTGGCGTCACCCTCGCTCACAGCAACCTCAAACTCCTGGGCTCAAGCGATCCTCCTGCCTCGGCCTCCCAAGTAGCTGGGACTACAGGCATGGGCCACCATGCCTGGCTCATTTTTTCTGTGTTTTTATCTGTTCAGATAATTTCTATTTTTGGTAGAGACAGAATCTCACTCGTGCTCAGGCTGGTTTCAAACCCCCGACCTCAAGTGATCTTCCCGCCTCGGCCTCCCAGACTGCTGGGATGACTGACAGGCGTGAGCCGCCGCGCCTGGCCCAGGTGTGGGTTCCTTGCGTGGCTGGGCGTGTGGCGTGTGGGTGCCGCCCTCCTGCGTCCGTGGTGTTGCAAGTGAGCTGCTCTTGGTGACTCGCAAGACGGGCCTGGCCTCCTGCTGAGGGTGGGGACGGGCCTGGCCTGCACGGCCGTGGCGACAACCGCGTCCCACGGGGACAGGCACTGGAGGTCAGCCCTCCCCCGCCGCGGACAGGCCGGCCGTTGGGCAGCTCAGCCCTCCTCCCCTCTGGAACATAACGTCCCGTTCTCCGGCCTCCTGGGGATGAGCGGCTTGGCAAGAGAGGAGACCTCCCGATAACCCGCTTGGCAGCCGGCTGCCGGGACGCGGTCAGCTGCCTGACTGCGCCGCGAGGCCCACGGGGCCGTGGCCACAGGGGGGCGGGCCGGCACCTGCCCTGCTGGGCCGCCCCGCTGCGTCTCCTGGCCCCCCTCACTGCCTCCTGTCCCTCGGCACCCTCACCAGCCTTGCCGGCGTCACCCTCGGCACAGCCGCCATCCCTGGCTCACGGCCGCTCACGCAGGGGCCGCGCCGGGTTTGGACGGTGGGCAGAGCGTGGCTGACCCCTCTGCGAGGCCTGGGCTGAGGGGGGCGAGCCCGCCTGCCCGAGTTCCTCGCACCTGCTGTTCCCTCCACCGCCGGACACCCTTCCTTCCTGGCCTGGATTGGGGACTCCCCGGCCGGCCCGTGGGGACTGATGCCATGGGGGCGCAGGGGACGGGGAGAGGAGGGGGAGGGGCCCTCTGCCTCGGCGTCCCCTCTGCCCTGTGTGGTTCCCGCGTGTGCTGCTGGTTCCCTTTTCCCACATCACGTGGCTCGTGCCTTAAACACGGATGGGGGCAGAGTGTGGTCGCGTGTGCCTGGGGCCCCAGCTACCCGGGCCGACGCGGGAAGACGCCGGGCCGCCCGGGGTTCCCAGACCAGCCTGGCCCTGCAGCGAGACCCCGCCTCTAACCCAGGGGGGGGAAGAGGCGTGCAGACGGGCGTTGCCCCACCTGTTGAGCCGTCTGCCGCACGCCCGGGAGCTCGGGCGGCCCGCAGCCCTACGGTGGCGCGGCGGACGTCCCGTGGGGCGCGCAGCCTTGCGTGTGCGGTCGGAGGGCGTGGCGTGCCACCTGGCCGGCTGCAGCCACTTCCCAATCCGGGCGCAGGCGGGCTGCTCTCTCCCTCGCGGGCCTCGTCTGTTCTGAGGCTCCGGGCACGGCCTCACCCGACCACGGCGCCGCGTGCGGCCTCCGCCCTGCTGGGAAGTGTCTCGTCCGCTTCTCCGGCCGCCAGGTGACGGGCATTCGGGTTGCTGCCGCTTTTGGGGTGCTCCGTGTGATTCTGCTGTTGTGCAAAAACTGTTTGTTTGGGTTTTTTTTGAGACAGAGTCTC